>PVIR01014763.1:0-39769 GCA_004026965.1 Petromus typicus
GGTGTAGGAGATTGAGTGGGGGTGGGTGCCACTGGTCACATTGCTGTCTATCCCAGCATTCCTGAGGCTTCGGAAGACTACGGTTTGGAGTGTGACGCATAGGAGTGTTAAGGCTGGAGGATTTAGACCAGATGACCCAGTGCTCCAAGGACAGGTCCTGGGGCAGCCAGCACAAGTTACTGAAGCCTCTGCTATTCCCTCCCACCTATAAGATGCAGCAAAGAAAATCTCTACAAAGTAGTTGGTACCATATGGATAAAATTAGTGCAGCCAGGCATGGTGGTGAACACTATAACCCAGGAATGTGGGAGGCTGAGTCAGGAGGATCACAAAGCCCAGCCTGGGCAGTTTAGCAACTTCTAAGGACTGATGATAGAACTCAGTGTGAAGGTCCTGGATTCAGTCTGCAGTCACACACACACACACACACACACACACACACACACACACACACACACATATACACGTGCGCACATGCGCACATGAGGGCCTGAGAAACACTGAACAGAACACAGTGTAAGTACCTGGCACTCACTAAGAACTTACGTTTCTGCCATTATTAATATTTTCTTTTTAATATGGTACAGGAACCAAACTCGAGAACTAGCGCTTAAGAGGCAGGCACCAGAATCACTGAACTAAATCCCTAGCTCTGCCATTATTGTTAATGAAGAAGAAATATTTCCCTAATCCTGTATTGAAAGTTAACAGTGACACTGAGTTGGAACTTCGAAATTTTTTACTATCGTTGTTCTTTCTTTTCCCAGCTCAAAGATTAACAGAGGGTCAGCTCTAGAGCTAAGAATGATGGCACCTCTTAAACTGAAAGGTGGTAGCTTTGGAACAGATTAAAGGCAGGAAGGCCTGCCTAACTTATATCTGTTCTTTGGCTACACAATCAGATAACAGACAAGCTCCTTAGCAGACATTTCTTCATGAGCTGTTAAAATGCTGTTTTGGGTATTGATTATAGGAAGCACTGGACTGCTACATGATCCGGATCTTTAGAGTGAGGCCTCAGAATTTGCACAGCATCTCCCTCTGTTCTCTCCTGGCTTTCCCTTTGCTAGGGGGGGTAGAACCCAGGGCCTCCCTTTCCCTTGGAAAGAAGTCGGTTGAAGGGGTGGATGCCGGTTGGATAGGGACCTACAGATCCCTCCCTCCTTTGCTAGGGGGTAGAACCCAGGGCCTCATGTGTGCTAGGCCAAGACTCCATCCCTGAGCTACACACCCAGCCCTGATCTTTTCTTTTGCTTTATTCTCCCCAAGTGGAGGTGGATGAGATTTGCCGTATCATGTGCCATCACCAGGCAGACCTGGAGTGACTGAATATGCTAGATATGCTGGGCCTTCCTAAGTGGCAGCACCCCTCTTCTGGCTGAAGGATTCTTGCCCTCCCTGGCACCGTGGCGCTGCCCCGAGGAGCTGTGAGTGAGAGGGTGGGTGGTGGAGTAGAAGCATGTGGGCAGCAGAGAGGGAGAAGGCCCCAGAGCGGAGCCGCTCCAACCCTGTCCTAGCCTCGAGCGCCGGCTGGAGCAGAGGCAGCAGATAAGAGGCCCAGGTGGCGACTCCTGACTCCTGTTGTCCCAGCCCTGCGAAGGAACAATGCAGCCTGTTTTCATCAGCCTCTCCTGGGGGGAAATCCCTTAATCTCCTGGATCCTGGGTTTCCTCATCCGAAACCAACACTGTGGACATTTGCCTGGTGAGTTAAGTGAGTGACAAATGTCTGGAAGACAGAAAGTCCCCAAGTTCCATTTTTCCCTCTTCCCACTCATATCAGTGACTCAAAATTCAAGGAAAGATGTAAAGGATGAGTCACTGGGTTTGCTATCTTTTCTTCGCTGTAGGTGAAGTTTTCTTTCCAGATTAATTTGTAGCTTGCAGTTTAGGAGTATAAATTGGAGAAACCGAAAGACCCTAAAGTATATGACTTTTTAAAAATATTTTCTTCCTACTTTTTAATAATTATAAAAATAGCATGTGCTCATTTTAACACAGAACAGCTGAATAATATGGAAATGTGTACTTTAAAACTTTCTGTAGAGCTACCTTCTAGTTTTTTCTTTCTGTTAATTAGAAAATATACGTCTAGTCATATGAACACAAAGACAAATGCTTCCGGGGATGTATTTGCCTTTTCCTACTTAAGAAAAGTGGTATTATGTTGTGTATACACGGTTGGACAACTTGCTCTTTTTCTCCCTTCGAACCGTAGCTCCAGTTCTTTCCATGTGGGTACCTTAATTAACAAAATGGTTCAGTAGTAGAGCGCTTGCCTAGAGTGTGTGAGCCTAGGGTTCCGTCCCTAGACTGGGGAGAGCAAGGCTGATGATCTTCACTGGGTGCCGTGTGATCACTGTATAGAAGTGTTGGTAAGGAGCAAGAGGGCTGTTTCCAGTTTTTTCAGTCACACCCAGTGCTCTGGTGAGAATCTATGTGTACATACTTTGTGCTTAACCACAAGTTCACATCTCTGTAGGATAAATGCCTAGACATTGCCAGCACAGTGTTCAGGGAGAGGCTCGGTATTGTCCTCTGCTAAAGCCGTACCTGTTTGTGTCCTGGTGAACAGTAGCTATATCTAGATGTACCCCCAAAGTCTCCTGTGGTTATAGGAGGGGCTTTTGGAGATGGCTGGATCTAGGCTGTGATGCTGGGGTTGAAAACATCATTGGGGGACTGATTCCCAGTGCAATGCTAGGATTAAAGGTGTGAGTGCTGTCTGGACAGGTAGCCTGGATAAGATTATGAGGAACAGGGGACAGGGATTTAGCTCAGTGGTTCTGGCGCCTGCTTTGCAAGTGCAAGGACCTGGTTCAATCCCCAGTAACCACATACAACAATGCTGGGTGTGGAGACTCATGCCCACCAGCAATCAGAACCATATACCACAGTACCAGGCATAGTGGCTCATGCCTGTAATCCCAGCCCTTGGGAGGCAGAAGCAGCAGGATTGCTGTGAGTTCAAGGCTGAGCTCAGGGCCAGCCTGAACTACAAAAGTGAGATCCTGTCTAAAAAAAAAAAAGATTACAAGGGACAGAAAGGGCTGCTGTTGTGTCTTGTCACTTGTTTGATGCCTTTTGCCTGCCCTGCTTTGCCATGAACTGTTTCTTCTCTGTGATGCCCCTCAGCCTTGTGCCACCTTGCCTCAGAGCCAGCAGACTATGACTTGAAACCCTGGGTGCTGGATGTTTTGTCTCAGCAATGAGGAGAGTAAGACATTCACTCTGTGAATGAGTGTTCATTTCCTCCTCCCTGACCTCCTAGGGTCTGCCACGCCTGGAAGGTATGGACAGTCTGTTCTGTGGCTGAGTTATTAAGTGAATTGGTCACTAAGTGATGAGTTACATGTAGTATGTACATTCCAGTATTCAGAACAAAGAAATGGTCAAAGGAGACTCCCAAGTTGCTGCCTTTGCTTGTATTTACATAACTCTTATGTGCAGTACTATAATGCATAAGAGAACATAAAGCTACAGTACTGTACTGTGCAATTCATTCAGCAAACATTACTGTATAAACAATGTGTACAGAAGACATTGAAAGTCTATAAACCAGACATATAGAACTATACAAAAAAAAAGTAGCAGGTCAGGTCGTAAGTGCAAACAGTGCACCCCTTGGTCAGTCATTCCTCTGCAAGTGGTTAACTGGTAGACTGTTAGGTGGGGAAGAGTTTACGTTAACCCCATTGAAAGCAGAGATCTTGATCTTTGTGTTCCTTGCTAGTCCTGACCCAGCACGAGACCTATTAGGTCATTGAACAGGTGGGGACTGTCTCTGTCTTTATCTCTGTCAAAATTTAACTTTAGGTAATTTTTTGGGGAAAATATATTTAGTTTTAATTTTCATTTCCTTAGTGATGTTGAATTTTTTTTTTGTATTTTAATGTCTTTTTTTTTGCCTTTCCTGTGATTTATCCATTTTTCAAGTGAAAATTTCACTCTTCTCTTATTTGTAAGAGCTCTTTGCATTTTTTGGATTTCAAATGTCCCACTTTTTTTTTATTTCATTCATCTATTTATGGATTCTTCCTTTGTCATAAGTTTTTCAAATTGTTATGTGATCAGGCTGGTTGGATTCATCTTGTTTTGGTGCTTCATGTGTCATGTAGAAAGCTTTTCCACTTTAATATTATAATAATACACATCTGTCTCTCTTTTTTCTTAACGAAAAATTTTCTTCACATTTAGCATCTTTTCGGCCTGTAAAGAAATGAAGTACACATTCAGAGCTCCTCTTTTTTAATATTTTTTTTTTTGAGACAGGGTTATCGAGCACTACCACCACACCCCAAAAAGCAAAATAAGAACCTTCTGTCTGTTCATGACAGAAATCTACCTTCATTGTTACAATTTTAAAAAAATCTTTCTACTTGACGGAGAAAAGAAATTAGATTAGTAGTTTTTGTAAAATTGGTACATTTATCTTGCTAAAGGTTTCTGTTCATTAATTTATATCTACATAATGACATAATGCAAATTTGGAGTAAAACCTCCACCGTGCCCTTATTGGTCCAGGCAGTTTGAAGGACGTTGTTCATTCGCCTGTCTTAGAAACTGGCCTGCTCAAAAAAAGCAATGAATGTGGAGGTTAGTAAACATGGATTCCAGTTTTGGCTCTTTTCTTCCCTACTTCCTGAACCTGTCAGCCCGTATTTTCTATAAAATTAGCATAGCACCTGTCTGAGGTATGGTGTGGAAAATATAGATGTATTTGATATATGCAGCTATTTTATTTTGTCTATTATTTATTTATTTATTTAGGTGGTTTGTTTTGGGTTTTTTGTTGTTGTTTGAGACAGGGCCTCACTTTTTGTAGTTTATGCTGGCCTTGAGCTCAGCCTTGAACTGTCAGCAATCTTCATGCCTCTGCCTCCCAAGGGCTGCGATTACAGGCATGAGCCACCACACCTGGCACTGTGGTATATGGTTCTGATTGCTGGTGGGCATGAGTCTCCACACCCAGCATTGTTGTATGTGGTTACCAGGGATCGAACCCCAGCCCTTGCGCTTGCAAGGCAGGTGCCAGAACCACTGAGCTAAATCCCTGGCCCTGGTTTTGGTTATTCGAGGCAGCACCTCACTGTAGTTCTGACTAGCCTTGAACTCATGTAGCAGAGGCTGGCCTTGAACTTGAGGTGATCCTCCTGCCTTAGCCTTCTCAGTGCTGTGATTACAGGTGTGCACCACCACATCTGGCTTATTTGGGCTATTTTAGAAATGCTTAGTCAACAAAGAATATTATAGAGGATGTAGCAAAAGCCTAAACAAGGAATAAATAGTTTCTCAAATGTTAACTTTCAATGATAAATTTGTGAATTTAGGGCAAAACTAATAAAAATACAAGCTTAAGGTGTTGTTGATTGTGAGTTTTGGGTTTTTCTGATATTTTAAAAACAAATCAACATGAATTGAAGTAAATATAAGGATACTTGTATAGATTGTTAACCATAAGTCATAGTATACAGAAATACTTTTCCTTCTTTTTTTTTAAGGTACGAGGTATTGAACCCAGAGCTTCATGCATGCTAGACAGTTGTTTGACCACTGAGCTATATCTGTAGCTCCTACAAATAACTTCTAATATGCTAAGGGTCTCTAGTTAGTCATGTTAAACTTTGATTATATTTTAAATAACAATGGACCACTTTATTTTATTTTCTTTTATTTTTGAGACAGGGTCTCACTTTGTAGTTCAGGCTGGCCCTGAGTTCAGCCTCAAACTCACATCACAACAATCCTCCTGCCTCTGCCTCCTGAGTGCTGGGATTACAGGCGAGAGCCACCACGCCTGGCACTGTGGTATGTGGTATTGGTTGCTGCTGGGTGTGAGTCTCCACGCCCAGTATTGTATGTGGTTACCAGGGATCGAATCCAGGTCCTGGTGCTTGCTAGACAGGCTCCAGAACCACTGAGCTAAATCCCCGGCCCAGCAATGGACCACTTAATTAAAGAACAGGTTTAGTATCCCTTAGCTGAAATGCTTGAGTCTAGAAATATTTCAGAGTTGAGACTTTTTTGGATCTGGGGATTTTTGCACATTCTGTACTCTATGAGCATCACAGGAATGGAACCTGTTTTAGTTACTTTCTTCAGTTACTGAGACACAAGCTCCATGGCCACAAACTGCAAGAAGCGAGGTTTCTTTCAGCACAGTTTTTTTTTTTTTTTTTTTTTTTTTTTAGGTTTTTTGAGACAGGGTCTCGCTTTTGTGGTTCAGGCTGGCCCCGAGCTCAGCCTCAAACTCACATCACAATCCTCCTGCCTCTGCCTCCCGAGTGCTGGGATTACAGGCGTGAGCCACCACGCCCGGCATTGTGGTATGTGGTACTGGTTGCTGCTGGGTGTGGATCTCCACACCCTGTATAGGTATGTGGTTACCGGGGAATCGAACCCGGGCCCTTGCACTTGCAAGACAGGCGCTGGAACCACTGAGCTAACTCCCCGGCCCTCAGCACAGTTTTTATAGGGATTTCAGACCACACTCACCTACCTGGCTCCAGGGCAGAGTGGCCTGGTTAGAGGAAGCTGCTCAGCTTGTGACATGCAGGAAGCAGAGAGCATGAAGAAGCAGAGGGTTAGGGAGACAGACCCTCGTAGGTCACGGCCGTGACACACCTCTCTGGCCATGCCTCACCTCCTAATTGCAAATCAGCTGTAATAATCCATCATCTTCCAAAAGCCCTGCCTAGAGCAGCCTGGGCTCTCACTATGTTCCTTGGGTTGGCTTAGAACTTCTGGGCCCCATAATCCTCCCACTACTACCTCCCTAGTAGCTGGGACATGTGTGTGCCACCATGCCTTGGGACAGGAAATTCAGGTGCTTTGTATATGTGCAAGGCACTTTTGCATGTAGCCCAAAGGTAATGTTGCACAATATTTTTAATGTACTTGTGTCTTACCTGACCTGTCCACTGAGGTCAGGTAGGAAATTTTCTCATGGTATCATATTGACACTTGGAGAGCTTTGGACATCACAGCAGTCTGGATTTTGGATGAAGGATATTCTATCTGTGTGTTATACTTAGCTGATCATGTTATAGGTGGTAAACTGAGGCCCAGAGAGGCTGGGTTACCTGCACCAGAACACATAGAGATACTTCAATCTAGTCTTTTTTTTTTTTTCTTCTCTCTTATTTAAGTCAGGGTTTCCTGTGTGACGGCCTTGGACTCACTGTGTAGCCCAAGCTGTCCTCATACTCACAGCAATCCTCCTTCTGTGCCGTACTGGCAACCCTGTTTGCCTCCTCCATGACGGCCTGGCATTACAGGTTGTACCACCACACTTGGCTGGTCTCCTTTTCTAAAACATTTTTAAAATACCTTTATTAGGTACCATCCAGTCCACTCGTTTAAAGTGTACAGTTCAGTGTTTCATAGTATATTCAATGAAACATACTAAGCTATCGCTGCAAATGACGTTAGAACATTTGTGTCCTTTCTAAAGCAACCTGCACCCATCAGCAGTCCGTCTCCATCCTCTCTTCATCTCCCACGGCCTGTGCAGTCCCCTGTCTACTCCCTGTCTACTCAGTCATCTGCCTCTTCTGATCATTTCATAACAGTGACATCCTGTCACTGGCTTCTCACTCAGCAGTGCTTTCAAGGTCATCCATGTTGGGCACATGTACAAACATCACTCCTCTTGGTTGCTGAGCGATACTCTGCTGTAGGGGCGCCATGTTTATTTATACCCTTCTCTAGTTGATGGATGTTTGGGTGGTTCCACTTCTGGGTTTATGAATAAGGCTACTGGGTACTATGTGTGGCCTGTGATCTCGCTTCTCATGGTCTGTAGGTAGGAGTGGAGCTGCAGGTTCAGGATGCACATTCTTGGTTACCTGGGAGCCTGACTCTCATTTCCTGCTCACCTGGACTGAGGTGGCCCCGTGGGAGACACTGCTCCTTGAACCCCCCTTCACCACTCTGCTGCCAGAGGCTGGGCTGGGGAGCTGCCGGCTAAGAGAGTCTTTGCTCCCTGCTCTTTTGACTTGTCGAGGTATGAGAAAGAAGAGGTGACTTGGTCCCTTGGTAGCATACTGGCGACCCTGTTTGCCTCAGCCGTGCCTGGGAAAGACTTCCCTGTCAGCAGAGGCTGCTATGGAAAATGGAGCTGCCAGAGCCGATGGGAGCTATGATACCGGGGAGCAGAAGGTGGGTGCCGGGGGCTGGTGCCAGGCTCTGGTAGAGCTCCCACCCATAGCTGACAGTCAGCTCCTCCCCTCGCAGGTCACTGACAATGAATGACCCACTGCTCTGAGTGCATTTTCACGTGTGTGGGGTGAAGGGGTCTCTGTGGGTATCAGAGCCTCTGACAGTGCTGCCTGTGCACACCTCACCTCACACCCCCTCGCCTGTGCTCTGTTATGGGCTTCACCAGTAGGTGTGGAGAGTAGGAACTTATTTTTAACTTATATTTAATAATTGTTAGTTACTGTTACTAATGAAGTGAGGTACTTTTTCATGTCTATATGCCCCCTTTTCCTTCCTTCCTTCTTCCCTTCCTTCCTTCCTTCCTTTCTCCACCCTTTATCTTTCTTTTTGATTTGTACTAGGGATTGAACCCAGCATCTTCACAGCAACTTACATCTTTAACCTTTTTTAAATTTTTTAATTTTTGAGACAAAGTCTTGCTAAGTCACTGAGTTACCTACTCAAACTTGAGATCTTTCTGCTTCCACTTTCTAGGGTGCTAAGATTACTGTACATGTACATGACACATGCTCCTTTTTTCTTGTTTGGACATTTTGGTTGTCTGAGCAGCTCCTTCTTCCTGCTGCCTCTTCCTCATCCTTGTTTTCTTCCTCTTCCTTGTCCATTTTGTGGAGCAGAAGATCAAACCCAGAGCCTTGTCCAAGTGCTCTCCTGCTGAATCGCAGACCCATGGCTCCAGCGCTGAGATTGGAGTCAGACATTTCTGACAAATGCTGCAGAAGGGACGCATTATGTCAGCAGGGCATTATGTTGGCATCATGACGTGGTGTGTCTTACTGCATGTCTTGGTTACTTTTCTCTTTGCTGGCGCGAAATTCCCGATCCCTGAAGTTAAAGAAGGAAAGGGTTATTTAGCTCACAGTTGGTAGAGGTTTCAGTACCTGTTCTCCTGGCCCCCAGGTAGGGTCACAGAGCAGACAGGAGGCAGCAACGCACAAGTAGAGAAGCAGCAGCAGCAGCCGCCGCTGGCCTGTCTTTGTATTTCTTCAAAGCTGAAGGCTTTTGGAGAGGTGCAGTGCAAAGCCAGATGGAGAACCCTTAATCCCAGCACCACACCCGTAACTCACATTTACACAGTCTAATGCTGCCACCTTCGCAGCTCTCCACCTGTGAGCACACGAGGCTTTGGAGCCGTGCAGCTACAAACCAGAGCCCTGTTGCTTACTTACCTTGCTGTTTGAGTGAAGAAAGTGTCTACCGGGTTTTGCTTCTATTAAGTTGCGTGTCGTTCTTTATATGTAACAAGTATCTTGGGCCGAGTATCATGGTTCTGAACTGTAGTTGTTTGGGGTGCTGAGGTAGGGGGTGGTCTCTGGAATCCAGAGGTTCAAGACCTGCCTAGGCAACCTGCACCAAGATTCAAAAAATAAAAGAGTAAAAATCATTCTTGGGCTGAGGGAGATATTCAGAGATTGTGGTGACAGCTTTAGTTCCCTCCAAGTTTTGTATGCTGATTTTAATATTCATTGGTGGATCTTGGCTATACCAGCTCTGACCATAGAGTTTGCCTAATGGGAACTTTCTCCTTATTTCCCTCTTTTGTTTTCTCCATTTGTATTTGGTACCATTGGTATTGTATCAGTATGGACTCATGGATATTTATTTTATTGTGTGGGTTGTCATTCAGTACTGTCACTTGTTTTGTTGGTAAAATTGTTCAACAGTGGCCACTGGAGCCTCTGTGGTTAACTCCTCCATCTCTTCATCTATTTCTCTGAACATTTCTGTCCTCACTTTGCATACTGTGCAATGCTCAGGTCCCTCCAGTGTTGTTTCTGCCCGACCCCATAAGGAATCTACAGGCTGTGGCCCGCTTTTAAACACACAGACTTGTTTGGAAATATTGGCTGGCATCCTGTGTCCCAGACGTGAGGCCTCACCCATGACATCCGGGAGCAGCCTGAGAAGGCTGTGTTTGTGCTCAAGGTCACCCAGGTGATGGTCCCTCCTCATCAAGGTTTGAGTCTGTCATTGGCAGGGCCTTTTCCCTGGCACACGCGGTCTCCTGACTGCACGCTGGTGTCACCTGCACAAGCACTTTCACAAAAGCACATAAAGGAAAACACGAGACAAACTGTACATATTGAGCGCAGTGGGTGCAGTGGGTGCTGTCTGTGTGTGCCGTTCTTATAGGACCATTGGCAGCCTGCCCTCCTTCCTATGGGCAGTGATGGCTTCCATTATGTTTTATGTGACATTAATTACTCAAAGCAGCAACTGTTGGAAAGTAAACAACCTGTAAATCTTGGCTGGCCCAGGCAATTGCCTCCTGTTATTGGGAACACTGTGATCTGGGCAGGAGGCCCTGCTCTGGGTTCTGCCCGCTGGGCAGAGCACTCTGGCATGTCCATGCCACTCTGGAGGGGCACCTGGTGGGCCTGACCCAACAATGGGCCAACTGGCTTGGGTTATTCTGGGCAGCACTAAGACCTAAGCAGCTGGCCTCTGGGAGATAGTGGGGTGGCCCGTGGAGGCCCTTCCCAGGGTGCCTCTCAGCTTGGCTGCCTCCTGGCTCTGTGACCTTAGGACTGGGTCACTTGGAGGTTGATGGTGGAAGGAAAGATTTTTTTTGTTTTGTTTTTTGAGACAGGGTCTTGGTTTGTAGTTCATCCTGGCCCCAAACTCACTATGTAGCCCAGGCTAGCTTTGAACTCAGCAATCCTCCTGGCTGTGCCTCCTAAGTGCTGGGATTACAGGCGTGAGCCACCACGCCCAGCACTGTGGTATGTGGTTACCAGGGACCGAACTCAGTACCTTGTGCTTGCCAGGCAGACACAGAAGCCACTGAGCTAAAGCCCCGGCCCTGAAGGAAAGTTTATTGGTGTAGCTGAGTACAGTGACCAGCTCAGAGAGAGCATATTCTTGTCTCACTGATTGGAAGTGCTGCTGGTGACCTGTTCTGTCTCATTGAATCCTCACAGCAGTTCTTGGAGAACATGATGCACATGTTGAGTGAAATACAGATTGGTTAATAACTTGTCTCTGGGTGGTGGAGATGTAGCTCAGTGTCTGCCTAGTATGTTAGAGAGCTTGAGTTCATTTCCTAGCACTGCAGAAAAACCACTACAACAAAACCCTTGCTCTTGTCATGTGGCTGGATCCTGGGAAGGGCTGGACTGAGCCCCCTGTATCAGACCTGGCCACTGCTCCCTTCTCCTGTCTTGTCCTGGTCCAGGATGCAGGCACCCGAGTCTTTGCACTCATTTGCAGTGTGATCCTGGCAAATTCTCTCCAGGCCGTCATTTGCTCCTCAAGATGGGCAAAGGTCTGACTATATTGTGGCTCCTTCAGGGTGGTCTCTCAGGGAGACCCTGGACTGGAAGGAACTTCCTCTGCCTCCCTGATGGGATCTCCCTCTTTGCATGTTTGTGTCTGTGAACTGGACTCTTTCCCAAATGTCTACATCTGATTGGCTTCTGGCTATCAACCTGGCCCCAGAAGAATAAATACCTGTCACTGTGGTTGTGGGGATATACTACAGGGCACTTGTTCCTCTTTTTTGTTTTATATGATTTTCAAATTCACAAAACATTACATTTTGATTTTTTATATTCCTACTTTTTTTGTGTTGTATGTAATTTAAGAGGGAAGGTGCTTCTTTATTCACTGTTGGATGTATATTTTAGACTCACAAATACAGGAGTCTGTGTGTAACTTATTAATTTATTTTTGTATCTAACCCAAAATCTCACAAATTCTAGGCCAGCACTTATGGTGTATAAAATTTACTTTATTTATTTATTTATTTATTTATTTATTTAAGGTTTTTTGAGACAGAGTCTTGCTTTGTGGTTCAGGCTGGCTCTGTGCTCAGCCTCAAACACACATTACAGCAATCCTTCTGCCTCTGCCTCCCGAGTGCTGGGATTACAGGCTTGAGCCACCACGCCCGGCACTGTGATATGTAGTACTGGTTGCTGCTGGGCGTGAGTCTCCATGCCCAGTATAGTAAGTGGTTAACTGGGGGATTGAACCCAGGTCCTTACACTTACAAGACAGGTGCTGGAACCACTGAGCTAAATCCCCGGCCCTAAAATTTACTTTAAAAGAGGAGCTGTCACACTGCAGCATGCTTATTTGTAGTATGTTGCTTTGCTCATGCGTAGATTTATGTAATGGTTTTTCATGGCTATAACTCATAGATCTATATCTTCCTAATTTCCAAAATGATCTTAATTAAAATTTCTTCTTAGCTTTTAGTTGTAATGCATTTTAAATGCTAAACCATGGGAAAATTGAAAAGTTAATGTGGTGAATTTTTATGTATCCTTCATTAGATTTAATAATTTCTTAATTTTTTGCTATACTTGTTTTATCTCTCATATAAATATATACTTTCAACACATACAGATACAGATACAAATATATATATATATATATATATATATATATATATATAATTATATATGTACATCTATAGGTAGGAATGGTTGTAGATGCATTGATTATAGATATTGTGATCATCTGTATGTTCCTGTTTCTGAATCATTTTGGAGTTAGTTGTAGATAACGTAATCCTTTATTCTTAAATAGTACATGTATATTTCCCAGAATGAGAATTTAAAAAAAAAATACCACAATTCCATTACAAAACTCAGGAAAGTTAACATTTCCATAATATCATTACATATTGTAGAACACTAATAATACAGTGCCAATTATTCTGATAATGTCTTTCTTTGTTTTCTGTCTTAGCTGTGCTAGAGATAGGACCTAAGGCCTCACGCACACTAGGCAGGAGCTGTGCCGCTGAGCTCCACTCCTAGCCCCTGGTATGTCTTATTTTATAGCAGGATTTTTTTTGCTTTGATTTAAAGCAGTCCAGGGTTAGGTGTTGTGTTTTGTTTTGTCTTCAGCTGGACCCTTCCCTGTTTTCGTTTTCCTCCCTAGCTATATATACTTGTGAAGGATCCAGGCTGGGTGACTGCCGGCTGCCTCCACGTGGGATTACGCTGTGCCCTTTGGGTAGTATGTAATATTGTCCTTCCTCATACCCCACCCCAAGAGGCACATGATGTCTGCTCAGCTCCCTGAGTGGAGGTGTGTAGAGTACTTGGTTCTCTGTAATAGCTGCATGGTCTTCCATGATTGTGTTGTAACAAGATCATGGCCCACAGATGTCATTGCCAGTGCTTGGCTGTTACAGTCCCGCTGTAGCAAGCAGCCTTTGACGAGCCTCTGACGGCAGGCCTGTAGACAGGGGTCCCGGGGACACAGTGACTGGCAGGTGGGCTGTGTTATGTTCCTGTTGTTAACTGACCTTCCAGTACGTGTGAGGCAAGGACATCCTGCTTCACATCTTTGTCCTTACCGGATGTTAACTGTCTGCTTCGTTGATGCCAGCCTGACAGACTGCAGGGGCAGCAGGCCCTGCACTGCTCTCGTCGGCACCTCTTTAATCCCTGTGAGGGGAGGAGGATGTCATGCTCCTCCGGGCTGATCACTGGCCCTGCTCTCTTCTCTGCTGCACTGATGGTCAGGCTTGGACGGTATTAATAAGAACCTGTCGCCTGCCAGTGCTGTACCGGGCACTGAGGCTGTGGGTACTGAGGCTGTGGGCGTCCACTGAGGCTGTGGGCTGGTGGGGTTGTCCCGAGACAGCTCTGGAGGAGTGGGGATGTTACCAGCATAGAAGTGAGGGATCAGGTGAGTAGCGGAGTGCTGAAAGGAGGGGTGAGGAGGGAAGAAGCCAATAGGAAGGTGGGTATGTGAAAGTGTTCAGTAGTCTGGGCAGAACCCCTGGGCCCATTCTCTCTGGTGTGGTCTGTGGCTGCTTCTTTCTTACAGGGCAGAGTGGCTATGATAAAGATCCTTTGGTCCACAAAACTGAAAACACCTACTACCTGGCACTGTATAAGAGAACCTTGTCAGTGCCTGAGCTGAAAAGAAGGGATTGGATATTATGGGTTGCTTGAGGGAAGAAGAAGAAAATAAGATTTACCGAGCAGCTCCCTGGGGCCAGGCACGCTGGCCCTGGCAAGACACAGGCATTTCACTTTGCCTCCTGTCCCTGTCCTGGAGCCTGTTGCTCCCTAGTGGGCAGAGGGAGGAAGGGCCGGGGTGGAGCCTGTCCACCTCCCTGAAGTCGGAGTAGGGAGTAGAGGAAGTTCTGCAGCACAGGCCGGGCCTCTCTGGGCAGGTTCTGAGCCATCCTTCCCCTCCCCCTGGAAGGGACAGTATGGCCTGGAGCCCCTGGGCTGACACTGGACGGGATCCCTGGGGAGCAGCTCACCTTGCTGGTGGGTGGGGTCAGACTTTCTTAGTTCCTGCCATTCTTCCTGGGTCACCTTGGTTCCTGGGTTGGGCTGCAGCTACCTGCCAAGGGCTAGTTTACACCCCACAGTGACCTGGGGCTCTTTCCCTACTGGTGGTTAAAAGGCCTTTACAGTTTGAAAGCAGAGGGCTGGGCCAGCTGTGTGGAGGAATTGCCTGGAAGCCATTTTCCAGGGCCACATGCCCTGTCTGGTTCTCCGTTACTTCCTCCTGCCTGTGCCAGGACCCTCCGGAGCCTCACACGCTCTGTGGCGTGCGCCCTGTGTGCTAAGACCCAGTGTCATCTGTATTTTGGATATGGCAGAAACCAGTGGCTTGTAAGTGAGCCTGCTCCACATCCAGGTTCCCCAGCGGCTGTAGTACATTGGTAGCTGCCTAGCTCTGTGTCTGCAGTTATTGCTTATTTAGAGTATATAATGAGCTTTTCTACATGAAGACACGATGTAGAATTTAAGCTTAAAAGTGAGTTGATTAAATTAAATAGACTCATCAGGGTCAGTGGGTATGGGGTGGTATGTAAATGAGTAAGTACAGCGTTACCCGAGAACCTAAAGCGTACTTGCCGCAAATGTTGGGGTACAGAGAACATAGTCTCCAGAGGACCTTTCCTGCTAGAAGGGAATGGAGAAGAAGAAATGCAGAGTCACAGGGCTGCACAGAATGGCATCCACTCCTCAAACTCCAAACTCAAACTCAAACTTTACACTATTCAAACGAGAAAGTTAAAAAAAAAAAAATCTGCTGTAGTGTTCAGGTGTTCAGTACTTCACACAAGAGTCAAGGAAAATCGAGCTTGAAAAAACAGTGGGCTGAGAGTGAGCCTCACCTGGAGTCTCAGGCATGAACACAAAGGGGAGACACTCAGTCCACACGCAGCTCTTGCCTGGACATCCAGGGCTTGTGTTGGTGCTTTCAAATTCTTGTCACTGTGCTTTCACTCGATGCTTTATTTGCATAAAATATTGCAACCAGGGCTCCAAAGATAGTGAGTGGTACCGACAGTAAAGCTAAGAAGAAAACTGAGAACCATGATAAAGTTGAAGAAATTATTGTGAAATTTGTTCAAGTACTAGAAAAATGAATTTGTAAGTTTTGGGCCTCAAAACCAATTATTTGGTTTGGTTTTCCTTTTTTTGGGGGGGGACAGGGTCTCGCTTTGTGGTTCAGGCTGGCCCTGAGCTCAGCCTCAAACTCACATCACAGCAATCCTCCTGCCTCTGCCTCCCGAGTGCTGATTACAAGCGTGAGGGACCACGCCTGGCACTGTGGTGTATGGTACTGATTGCTGGTGGGCATGAGTCACCACGCCAGGCATTGTTGTATGTGGTCAGCAGGGATCGAACTCAGGACCTAGTGCTTGCCAGGCAGGCGCCAGAACAACTGAGCTAAATCCCAGGCCCATGTTTTTGAGGTTTTCTTACTCATTTGTAGGATTTCACTAAAACAATTTGTGTATTAGGTGTATCAGTCCATGTGGATTTGTTTTCTGCAAGTAATCTTCCCTCATTCTGGAACTTTTTCTTAGACATACTTTTACCAGAACACACAAATTTTAATGTAAATTTTGCTTTTTATGATTTATCCATTTGTCTTCAGTTTAAGAAATTCTTTCCTACTCCAGCATAATCTCATGTCTTCTTCAGAAATATTAAGGGCTTGCTTTTTATATTCTTACCTTTCACTCACCTAGAATGGATTTATGAATTAATGTAGGGTGAAGTCAAGACTTATTTTTCTCTATAGATAACCATTTACCCACACTATTGAAAAAAGATGGACTATCTCTTTTCTCACTCTCATGTTCCAGATTTGCACATATGTAAGTCTAATCTGAGCTCTTCATTCTATTCCATGGATCTGTGTGTCTTTGTGCCAAACTCAGCATAGTTCTATTTGCCATAACTTTACTGGGCATTGGAACGATGTGGCCCAGGGAGACCAGCCCATCATGAGCAGGTTCATGGCACAGTGTGGGTGCCTGTTGGTAAGATTCCATAGGTCCATCTTGATTCAGAGAACCAAGGTCATTGGGGAGTAGGGATTTGAAGTGGGAGGGAAAGGGGAGGGTTAGACGTGTGGAAGATGGCCATGAAACAAAGTGAGTACCAAGAAATTGGGGTGCAGTAGAATGGCCAGTTCCTGGCACACTGGAGCCAGGTGGGAGCCGTGCCACAGGTGTGTACGCTGTGGGTGCCTCATGGGTGTGAGGTGGGGGTCTGCTAGCTCAGTCTTGGGAGTGAGACCGACCCTGGCTGGATCTTTAACAGATACTTATCCTGTCTACAGTTTAATTTCCCCCACTATAAGGCAGGTAGTCATAGATTTCCCTCTTAGGATTGTGAAAGGACCCAGTGAAAACCTGCAGGTGAGAAATGAGCTGTGTCCTGGCCCAGAGCTGGGCACCAGCCTGTATATGGTGTTGAAATACCATTTTTGACCTATTTTTAAATTCTAAAACTTTTTTTTTTTTTTTGCAGTGCTGGGGATGGAACCTCAGTAGTTACGGTCCTAGCCTTTAAAAAAAAAATTTCTGTAGATTTCACAGTTCTGAAATTAGAACAGAATCAAAACTTTCTTTTTTTGTGACAAATTCTTACCATATGATTCAGGCTGACCTTGGATGGTTGTGGCCTTCTGCCTCACCCTCCTGAGTACTGGGATTGGTTTACAGACACATGCTGCTGTGCCTGGCTAGAACTTTTACATCCTGTGGTGAGCGCCCCACAGTCATTACTTAGAATTTGGAAAATGAGCAGAACAGATGTTAACTTGAGGAGCTATGCAGACCAAATGAGAGTGGAAGCATGTGCCTTGCAGAAGGGAGAGGCTTCAGAGAATCGTGGGCAGCTGCAGGGTTCTGTGCCCAGCAGGTAGCATCTGGCATGGTGTGGTAGGTGCTGGAAACTGACTTAGATTCTGTACCTCCCTGTGCAAGCTGTTCCTAGTCAGGTAACCTCTCTGGGCCTCTGCTTCCTCCTGTCTAGGGCTCATCATGACACTGCTTGCCACTATTAACGCCTCCTGGTCTCAAGTGAGTGGGTACCTTAGTACCCCCAGTCAGTTCAGCTTACATGAGCACCTCCTTGAGGGGTGTGGGCCCTGGTGGTAGCCTTCTGGACGGTACCATCAGCTATACAGAGGGTTGTGCAGTCTCAGAGTGTTGTCCTGCATGCAGGGTGGGTGGAGGGGCAGGGTGGCTGGGGTGGGCCTCAAGCGAGGCTGGAGAAGGGAAGTTGAGGTGAGGTCCTGGCCTTATTCATACCTGGCTGGTAAGCGAGGTCATGGAAGCTGAATTTCCCAGGCCTCGGGCATTTCTCTGCTCAGCCAGCAGCCATGTGGCCTTGAATGGGAGGCACAGCCTGTGCCCTGTGGAGCCTAGACTGTGCGTGTTCCGCTCAGCCTTGAGCCGTTTGGCAGCTAGCGGCCCACTGAGTAGTTCTGCTTCCAGGGACGGGAGATGCCCCTCTGCCCGGCCTGAGTGGAAGTTGCCCTGCCAAGCCTGGGTCAGTACTAATTGGCCCCCTGGGGCACCTGCAAACTCACAGAATGACCACTTGGCCCTTGGGCCTCTGCCAGCACCATCTACATTCTTCATCAGGAAAGGTGGGAGCACTGGAAAAACCAGTTAGGGTGTGGAAGGCTCTTTTTATGTCCATGGCGAGGCCTGACTGGACTCTCAGTTCCCAAGCTCGGAAGTGTATCTGAAAAGCTGCCTCTCTTAGAAAGTTATCCTTTGGATTAGGCCGTCGCCACCCTCTCAGGGCCTGTCTCCTGAGCAGGGAGGTGGGCAGGATGAGTTTGGGGGTTGCTCTCTGCAGGGCTCTGCACCTGGCCACACGCCTGTGCAAAGCTGGGCATGGTGTGTGTATGCATAGAGCGCGTGCTAGTCACAACGTAAAGTAACTCAGACCAAGACGGGGCTGGCCATGTGGGCCTGTCTGTGCACTGTCAGCGTCACATCGTGTCCGGAGCTGCCGTGTCCCTAGGATTCCAGGGCACTTGGCTTGTAGTTGCTGCAGATATTTGAGATGAATGATTTCATTTCCTACTCTTCACCTATTTCATTATTCACTGGTGTGGAGTGGTGACAGATTTGTTTCTTTTGCCTGCTGTAACAAATTATTAAGTATATGATGACCTCAAATTTTAAAAAATGAAATGAAAAAGGGCTGGGAATGTAACACAGGGTGGAGGCCTAGATTCAGTCCCCAGTAACACACACATACGTGTGCACGCACACACACACACACACACACACACATATGCACACCAGCACACATGCACAGAAGGATAGTTGTTCTCTCTTGGTGCCAGAGATTAGACGTAGGAAATCACCAGGCCCCATCTGGGATTCCGGGATTTGATTCCTTTGCCTCCGTTGGCTTTTACACCCCTTGGCTTGTGGCCACAGCCGTCTGGCTGTGTCTGTGTGGCCAGATGGCCACAGCCCCCTCTGTGTCTCTCAGTAAAGATACTCAGCCCTGATTTAGGGCCCACCAGATAATCTGGGGCTATCTCCTCACCTCAGAATTCTGGACTTACTGCATCAACTAACATGTTTTTGCAAATACATTGCATGAGGCCAACATTCCTAAGGTTATGGAAGGAGGCCCTGAGATAATCTCGTCAGGGACCATATTGAACCCACTAAGAGAAGAAGCTTATAATTCTTTTTTCTTTTCTTTCTGTGCTGGTGATCAAACCCACATGCTAGGCAGGTTTTCTGCCACTGAGCTATACCCCAACCCTTTTATTTATTGAATTAATTGCTTTTTAAAATTATGTACTGTTAGCCAGTAAGTTTGCTGCTCCCAGTTTGTTATTTGCACTAAGCAATTTTTAATATTTATATATTATTCTGCTTTTTATATGGATTTCCTTTTTCCATTGATTTTTTCAGTCCCAAAGTCTTTGCCTATAAAGTGTTTGATAAGCTGTCATTCACACTGGAATAAAACCTTAAAAAATTAAGGTTTAGGGGTGGGGATTTAGCTCAATGGTTTCAGCATCTGCGTGGCGAGCACAGGGTTCTGAGTTCAGCCCCAGTAGCTACTTACTACAATGCTGGGTGTGGCCCATGCCTATAATCCCAGCCCTTAGGAGGCAGAGGCAGAGAACTGCTGAGTTCTAGATTAGCCTGGACTACATAGCAAGTTTTGGGCCAGCCTGAACTACAAAGTGAGACTGTGTTTCCAAAAAAATTTGAGTTTTAGAATATGTTTTGAAATATATATATGCATTATGATGTGGCTATATTGAACTAATGAATGTATGTATTGCCCAATGTGTGATTTTTTTTTTGGTAGGGAGAAAGCGTAACATCCATTCTTTTACTGTATTTCAAGAAACATTATTAATATTTTATAGCTATTTATCATGTTGTACAATAGACCTATTAAATTTACTCCTACTGTCTAATACTTATAACCTTTCACCAGGATTTCCCCTTTCTCTGCCACTTAAAAAGAAATTGACTTCTTAATCCAATGATCATTTATTTGGATATATGCTATGAAGTGAGAATCTTTACTTTGTTTTATCTTTTGATTTTTTTTTTTTTTTGAGACAAGGTCTCACTTTGTAGTTCAGGCTGGCTGCACTACGTACCCAGGCTGGCCTTGAACTCATCATGATCCTCCTGCCTCATTCCCCTGAGTTCTGGAATTACAGAACCATCCCTGGCTGAAAATTTATACTTTGTTTCTTCTTTTGGTGGATTGAACTTGGGCTCTGGTGCTTTGAGGGTAGGCACGGTACCATTTGAGCTAAATGCCCGGCCCTAGAGAATCTATACTTTGAATAGTCTCAACAGTGGGATAAATTTGTGGGGGTGGGGGGGTGGGGGAGCAGAGAGAGAGAGAGACAAGTGGTTGGGAGAAAGAGGGAGTGAGACTGAGGTGCGAGTTTCAGATTGAGAGAAGATATGAATGTAAATGAATCTAAAACCCAGGGAAATCCCAGCAAGGTCTGTCACTCTGTGAAACATACTGTCAGCATCACTCTCTGGAATTTTTTTTTTTTTTTTAGGTTTTTTGAGACAGGGTCTCGCTTTGTAGTTCAGGCTGGCCTTGAGCTCAGCTTCAAACTCACATCACAGCAATCCTCCTGTCTCAGCCTCCCTCATGCTGGGGTTACAGGCGTGAGGCACCACACCTGGCACTGTGGTATGTGGTACTGATTGCTGCTGGGCATGAGTCTCCACACCCAGTATTGTATGTGGTTACTGAGGATCGAACCTGGGTCCTTGCACTTGCAAGACAGGCTCTGGAACCACTGAGCTAAATCCCCGGCCCTCCTCTCTGGATTTTTATAATGTAGTATAGTTGCCATCACCAAACCATAGCTTCATTCAGGTGAATGAATCTGTAGTTGTTAAAAATGAAAAAGGTCTGGGATGAGGCTCAGGGTACAACACTTGTTTAACTTAGCAGAGTCCCAAGTTCAGCTCCCAGTACTGGAAAACAAAAAGGAATTTGATTTTCTAAGTCTGATTCAATTATTCTTTTACTTGTGAAGCCTCCATTCTTAACTGTGACACATGCTAGAGTGTTCCAGAACTGTAATGCAGTCATTAGATTGGGGACTGTGGACTTGATTTTCTGTATCTCTATCATCATCTTCCAGGTACATGCTGTATTCTTTTTGTCCAAGATGGATATTTTTTCCATTTGCATTCTTTCACTGCATTATTTTGGTTGGATGTCACCAGACAAAACCTCACAGCCTCAGATACAAGGAATTCTTTTAAGTGGGGAGGATGCTTTATCATCTGCCCCTAGGGGCAATGTTTAAGAGGCTTCTTCCTTCCAACTTGCTCTCGGGAGTGGTGCAGTCAGTGATTTCCCTAGTGCTGTCCGTGTAAGGACCATGTTCTCCACCAGGTGTGAAGGACTCCTTGTGAAGACAGAGGCATGTTCTGTGGCTTTAATGCTGAGTTATTTCCTTGGGTTCTATTTCTTTGGCTGCTGCCAAGATGAAGAATCCCATAATGTATTCCTTGGGGTGTTTGAGTCCACCAGGCTGAATGGACAACCTGGGGGTTCCAGGGGTTCCATCTAGAGAGCACAACTGGCCATAGACTTTCCTTTCTTCTCTCTGACCCTTCTGAACCTTGAGGCATGGGAGGTACTGAGAACACTGGGAAGGCTGCTGGCTAGGTGAGCCCCAAATTTGGAAATAATCTGAAATGGAAATTGTAAAGTTAACTTTCCCCCAGGTCAATCGTATGAAATCCGACTACTGGAGAACCGGAAGTTGGGAGACTTTCAAGATTTGAACACAAAATACGTCAAAGTAAGTAAAGGGAAGGGGCTGCTCCTACTTGGAGGTAAGGGACTGGGGAGGCAGTTGGCAGGGGTCTGAGCACCTGGGCTTGCTGGGGTGGAGAAAGGTCTCAGAGGGTGCTCCGCTTGGCCCTTGGCCTTCATGGGTGCACCGAGGCCCCCTTCCTGGTTTCTGGAATGTCGTGTCCCAAGGTGGAGCCAGCTAGGTGGCATCCTCAAGGCCAGAGTGGCTTAGACTGATGGGGAAGGGTCTGGGTCTTTGACACTTATGGAACCTTTCTCAGCTTCAGGTTGTTCCTCTGCACAAGAGGGTTTATTAATCATGTGTGTGTAAAGCATCTTGTAATCCTGAGAAAAAGAGTAATCATTCAACTGAGGATGGTGGTCCATGTATATTCCCAGCCCTGGGGGAAGCTGTGATGGTGGGCAACTTAGTGACTTAGTGAGATCCTCTCTCAAAATAAAAAATAAAAAGGGGTGGGGCTGTAATTCGGTGTAAAGGCCCTAGGTTCAGTCCCCAGTACTGGAAAAATTAAAAAGGAGTCATGATTCTTACCGTTGTAGCATTCTTCGGGTTTTGAGGCGAAGCAGTAGATGGATACCAAAGACTGGGAAGGAGCCCCCAAGGGGAGGGGTTGGAAATGTGGGAAAGTGGTTGGGGTTCCTCCTGGACCCTCAGTCACCCCCACACCTGCCTTCCCTAGAGCATCATTCGGGTGGTTTTCCATGATCGCCGGCTGCAGTACACGGAGCACCAACAGCTGGAGGGCTGGCGGTGGAGCCGGCCAGGGGACCGCATCCTGGACATTGGTGAGTCCCAGATGAGACACTCAGAAAGCCCTGCTGTCAGGGAATTCCCAGAAGGCTTTGCAGGGCATGCAGAAGGAAGGGTGGATATTGCATAAATAGAGGGGCGACAAAAGTGAAAATTTGGGGACTTGGGTGCTCACTCCAGTGCTTTGTTTCCAGCCCTTGAGGCCAGGTGAGTTCGGGAATTTAGAAGGCAGAGTGAATGACAGGGCACATTTACCTATAGCATGAAGGAAGACTGCTCACAGACATCTGGCTACAGTATTTCTATAGCAAAACAAAATAGGTAAAGACTGCTAAGAGTTCTATGGTGATTTAGGTCTGGCTCTCTGCCAAAAAATTCTCCAAAACTTAGTTTCTAGGGCTTTGAGTATTTCAAATTGTGATGAAGAAATTTGGACCTGTAATGAGGATCCTTCTCTAAACATTTGGGAGAGGCTGACACTTGCACTTTTGTGTGTGTGTATGTGTGCAGATATTCCACTGTCTGTTGGTATCTTGGACCCCAGGGCCAGCCCAACCCAGCTGAACGCAGTTGAGTTCTTATGGGACCCTGCGAAGAGGGCGTCCGCATTCATTCAGGTGAGCAAGGCGGAGAGCTGGGGTTCAGGGCGCAAGTTCTCCAAAACAGCCCATGAGGGTGGAGCTGACAGCCAGAGGAAGTAGCAGCCTGCTTAGTCACAGAGTTAACTGGTCAACAGGGTTAGGAAAAGGATGTGGAATGTTCTAGAATTGTATTTGACTTCTGCTTACCTAAGCGTTTAAAAAATCAGTGTTACCTAGCAGAGATAATTGGAAAGTAAACATTTTCCCTCTTATAGTTTCTCCTGTTGAGTGAGTTATTTCTCTATCCACCCCTGGTGTGGGTCCCACCTTGTTCCCCAGGTGAGGTCATCGCAGCCCTCACTGGCTCCTTCCACTCTCCCTAGCTTTCACTGTCCCTTAGCACATTTGTCCCCCCTAGTTTTCCCACCTGGAGCAATGATAAGTTCTCCGTGTATGTCAAATCAGATCATGAATATAAAGGTATAACAGTCTGTTCCCTGGGAATCACTCAAGAAAAGAGATCTCTTTTCAAACAACAGTGTTGTTATTGTACTAACAAATCATTACAATGTTATTGTATTTCAATAGTATATATTCCTATAACTATATATTGTAAGAAGTATACATCCTGTGCACCAGAAATGTGGAGATGGTTCCAGCATTCTGGTTATGTGTCCAGCCTGGTCATGTAACCAAGACGCAGGGAGCACTCAGGATTTGGCTGGTAGCCCTGCTCTGAAGCCTGTAGGCTTTGCCAAGGGAGAGGTCCCTGGGTGAGGAGCGGGAGTGGGTTGTCAGGAGCAGTGATAAGTTCTCCATGTGTGTCAGGCAGGGGCCCTGACAGTAAAGGGCCAGAGGTGGCTAAGGTGTGTCTCATGGCTGGAGGATGGGGAGGCCATGGGCCTGGCGCAGTGGCCTGGCGAGCAGGCAGGTCCCCACGGGAGTGGCAGGGATGGAGAGCAGCCCCGGGGGAGTAGACCTGCCTGGCCCTCCCTTGCCTGACTGCCCCCTGTCCTCTCCCAGGTGCACTGTATCAGCACGGAGTTCACCCCCAGGAAGCACGGGGGCGAGAAAGGGGTGCCCTTCCGGGTGCAGATCGACACATTTAAACAGAATGAGAATGGGGAGTACACGGAGCACCTGCACTCAGCCAGCTGCCAGATCAAGGTGTTCAAGGTAGGACGGCTTCCTGATCTGCTTGGGCCCTTCCTCCTGCAGCGTTGCAGCTGGCGCGACCCTGAGTTTGCGCCTAGAGGCTGAGCCAGGAGCGTAGCGCCCCTGTAGCTCAGGGCTCTTGTCTGGAGTACAGTGGGCAGGGATACTTGTCTACTGGGGGCACCCACTCTGCTTGTCAGGAATGTTGGGGTCTCTGGATGTCAGTGCTTTAGCTCTCTAAGGGCTTCATGAGAATACCTGCTCGCAGGTCCTCACCTCTCGATTCCCCAGACTATAGTCATGATCCCCCCACCCCGTGTGTGCCTGGCCTGATGCAAATGTTGTTTTCTCTACACTGGCTTTTTCCTGGAGACGGGGCTGGGGTGCAGCTCAGTGGTGAGTGCTTGTCTCGCACATGGGAGGCTGGGTTTGATCCCTGGAGGTGCTTCCTGTCTCTCCCATTCTTGCCTCATCCCCTGCACTCTCCTGTCTTGCGTTTATCTCTAATCTGGACTGATCACTTCCTGAAGATAGTGGCCGGCAGTCCAGCCCGCTGTCCTGTGTGCCTCAGGAGGGAGGCATGCCACCTCATTCTCAAGACATGAAGGTGGCCTTGTCCCCACAGGCCTGACCTGCATGCTCAGCCTCCAGCAGCTGCCTGCGAGTGAGCAGTCACCTCCCAGACAGGAACTGCCTTGAGTCCTTAGACCAGTGCCTGCGCCGTCATCTCCTTCACGTAGCGGGAAATTTGGAACCTGCTGACAAAATTCTGTCTGCTGCAGCTGGAGAACAAAAATTCGTCATTTCAGACAGGGCCTCATGAGAGAAAACTGGGTCTGTGCTGATCTTCCTGACCTGGGGGTAGATGTGGAAGTCACCATGACACTGGTGGCCCTGAAGACAGGACTTTGCTGTGCCTTTCTGAAGCATGCTCCACACACCCCGGTACCCAGTGAGCTGTGGCAGGAACCTGGAGAGCATGCACACACTGCCAGCCTAAGAGAGTGTGGACGAGGACACGCTGGTGTGTTAGTGATGGCAACCCAGGCAGGGAGGGAAAGTGGTATTAGGAATTGGAGCTTATCTTTCTTGCCGGGGGAGCAGAGGCGCTGTCTTCAGAAAGCAGGTTAGGTGGCCTAGAAAGGAGGCCCCCAAGGGAAGCTAGTGCCTCTGCTGCAACTGTTGCCCACTGTTGGGCCAGACTTAGTGGCTTAAAGTGATGTACATTAATCACTTGGGCCAGGAGTTCAAAACCAGTCTGAGCAGCATAGTGAGATCTTGTCTCCAAATGCACACAGAGAAACCTGAAAACTAGGTCTGGTTGCAGTAGTGCATCCCTGTCATCGCAGCTCTCGGAATGCTGAGGCAGGACAATCACAAGTTTGAGGCAAGCCTTCTTTTACTGGCTCCTGGGCAACTTAGAAAGACCTGGTCTCAGAAATAATGAAAAATTGACAAAAAGGCAGAGGATTAAGAAAAAGCAGTGTTAAAGTCCAGGTTCAAGTACCACAATTGATAGCTAGCTACATAACAATGAACATGAAAAAGGATCCAGCACATAGCTCAGTGTAGAGTACTTGCCTAGCATATACGAGCCCCAGGATTCTATCCCCAGCTCTGCAAGACCAAACCAAACCAAAACCCAAAACCATGTCCCTAGATATTCCACATCCATCCGGAGTCTGAAGTGGGTCTTGCTTGGCTGACAGGCTAGTGGTCCTGCACTCCTTCCTGCAGTCTCCAAGGGAGGATGGACTTCCTTTCTTTTTCCAGCCTCCTGAGGCCCCCGGCTCTACAGTAGCCTGGGGTCTTTCCCTCCTTTTTCAAAGCCAGCGAGAAGGACCCTTGTACCCCTCGGAGGGAGCCGCCTGACCTCTTTGCTCCTTCCCTCTGGGCTTTGGTTGCTACCTAAGGCCTTTGCAGATGGTTGAGATTATCTTCCTGTTTGAACCGTCAGTTGATTAGCATCTTAATTCCGCCTGCAGATGGAGTCCTTCTTTGTTATATAAGATAAAGTGTTCACACATTCCAAGGATCAGGGTGTGCGGACACCTTTGGGGCTACTGCAGCCTCTGAGTCCTCTGGCCACTGTGGGAACTGGCAGTTTTGGTCCACGGTGCATACCTGCAGCCAGTGTCCTAGTCTGACCTGCGGGTCACTGTTGGTGGATCTGTCACTCATGTCCCCACAGGGCCCTGCTTCTCTCCGAGGCAGCCTCTCGCTGAGGCATGATAGTGATTGAGAGGCCCAGATTCCTTTTTTTTTTTTTGAGACAGGGCTCGCTTTGTAGTTCAGGCTGGCCCTGAGCTCAGCCTCAAACTCACATCACAGCAATCCTCCTGCCTCTGCCTCCTGAGTGCTGGGATTACAGACGTGAGCCACCACGCCCGACACTGTGGTGTGTGGTACTGGTTGCTGCTGGGTGTGAGTCTCCACACCCATTATGGTATGTGGTTACTGGGGGATCGAACCTGGGTCCTTACGCTTTCAAGACAGGCGTCGGAACCATTGAGCTAAATTGTCGGCCCCCAGATGCCTTTTTAAGTGACTCGGTTTGCTGGGCGCCCATATTGGTAGCCTTCCCTGCTCTCACTAGTCACATCGAGGTTGGGATGTCACCCTCCTGCCTTGTGCATGAGATTAAGCGAGGAGTTCGCCAGGGGTCCTCAGAACTGGAGCAAGGAGCTCTCCCGCAGATGCCCAGCATTTCCGAGACGGCCAGCGCAGAACAGGCCCAACCCCAGGCACCTCTTCCACTTCTCTGCTCTGCATGGGGTGGCCCCAGGAACACTTCGTGATTTGTCCAGTTCCCCCGGGCTGATTCCTCTCTGGAAGCTGCGGTCACTAATAGCGGTCTTTTCCAGCACTTCGGCATGAGCAGCCGAGCGGCAGGCTCAGTAGCAGGCTCCACGAAGGGCTGCGCATTCGAACCTGGTCAGGGGAGAGCACTTGTCCTGTCCAGGGATCCTGTGGTGCTTTGGGGGCCCGGGCTGAGGCGAAGAGTGACAGCCTGGGATTTCTTGCCAGCAGCCACTTTGGCTCCTTTGGGATTAACTGGACTTTGTACTTGTAGCCAAAGGGAGCTGACCGGAAACAGAAGACAGACCGAGAAAAGATGGAGAAAAGAACTGCTCAAGAGAAGGAGAAGTACCAGCCGTCCTACGAAACCACCATCCTCACAGAGGTGAACCGCGGGCTGAGGGCAGGGTCGGGGCTGTCCCTGCGTGTCTGGGAAGGTCCCCCTCCACACAGGTGGGGCCTCTCAGAGAGCAGCCATGCAGCTGTGCATGTTCCTGGGTCCAGGGTGGCCTTCATCGTGGCCCCAAAGGTGGTCCAGAAATCGCTTCGTGCTCTCTGCTGCCTTTGAACGCATTTGCCCTTCTAAAATGAGATGTTTTTATTATTTTGAATAGGTAAGTTCACATGGTGCAAAATTCACCATAGGACCACCCAGAATACTGCAGTCAGCACTGACCTGGCCTCTGTTGCTCCCTGAAGGGGCCCAGCATGGCTGGCCCCACACGCAGCAACCTGGCCTGCTCTGGCCTGCAGGCTCACGCTCCGCCCCATGCCAGCCATGTGCACAGACACTCTCTGCACCACACAGTGTTTTCACTTAACCGCCTGTTTGGACTGTTCTCTGCCTGCTCATAAAGCGTTTCCTGGCTCCTTGTCCACCTTTCTACTCTTCCTGAGTGAGGGCCAGTCAGCGGATGTGTGGTCATTCTGGGCCCTGCCGTTTTGGATGGCGGTACAGGGAATTACCATTCATGTACAGGTCTGCACATAGGAGACTCACCATGGGGTCCTCCTCACAGACTGGGCCACTCGGTTGACTGTTATCTGCTGACTTCCGATAGGGATCAAGACAGGGTATCTATGTAGTTAAGGCTGTCCTTGAACCCACCATATAGCCCAGACTGATCTTGAGTTTGTGGAGACCTTCCTGCCTCAGGCTCCTGAGTACTGGGATTGTAGGCATGAGCCACCACACATGGTTCTTTTTTCTTCTTTTTTTGAGTTTTGAAGATAGAGCCCAGGGCCACGTGAGTGCCAGGTGAGCACTCTGCCTAAGCCATACCTCTAGCTCAGCCTTGGCTATTGTGTTATTTGGGTAGATACTGAGACGCTTGCCCTCTGCCTGCTGCACCTGTCTGCATGTCCAGGGCTGTCTTCGAAGTGCTTGCTGCCGTAGGCTGTAGCCATCAGGGCAGAGTGGGTAGAGCTGGTGCTGGGTGTGCCTGCCCTGTGTGTGTGTGTATGTGTGTGTGTGTGTGTGTGTGTGTGTGCACATGCACACACATGCACACTTGCAGTGGCCAGAAGCAGAAGAGAATCTGTAGGCAGGTGGTACAGAAGCTAATGTCAAACACGTAATGTCTGGTCTGATGGAGGCCGAGAGTGGCCAGAAAGCTGTGGTCTGGGAAGAGCCCTGCCACTGCCAGGGCTGCACTGTACGGATTAGAACTCAGAGCCCCTTCTTCCCATACCTGGTCCCTGCCTGTCTGGTGAGGCTGCCAGAAGTGGCCCTTACCTAGTGACACTTTTCCAGGCTGAGCCTCAACTTTGCTGTTGAGTTGGCTGCTGGCAGAGGAGAGGTGCTGGCCGGCTTCACTCCCATCTGTCCCTGTTCTCCTCAAAGGACGATCTTGGTGCTGGAAGCCTCAACCTCGACCTCGCCTCCTCGAGAGGTGCCGGCCCCTCTTCTGTCAGCTCACCAGCTTTCCTCTGTGTGCTGCAGGATTTAGCACTGACAAATTCCAGCCCACGCTCACTCACAGCAGTTAAACATTTGTGGAGGGTGGGTTAGGGTAGGTGATAGTAAATCTTCAGGAATGCTCCTGTGGCCCTCTCCTGATTGCCAGCAAAGGAACAAATGTGTAGTTTCTATGCTTATTTCCTCCAGTAAGCCTGCAGGCTCTGCTTTCTTATTTATTTTTTCTTCTTGGTGGAACCCAGGTGGCTTCATTTTGGGCTTCCACAGTGGAATTCCCTGAGGACACAGATCACATCCCACGTGACTGTCTCGGGGAGTCTGCAGCAGGAAGCAGGCCGATGAAGTAGGCATCCAGAGTTGTGCTGCCAGAGCGCAGAGGCCTTTCTTGCCCACCACAGCCCTGTCTGCAGGTTTTTCTTTTTGAAAAGCACACATTCTGATACTGAATTTTGTGAATATTTTTTCTTTGGAAGTTGCCCATGGGCGCTCTGGCACACGAAGTTGCCCATAGGCACTCTGGCATACACATACCCATGTTGGTCTGGACCAGGAAGAAATTTTTGAGCAGCAGGTCTGCTTTGATCGCTTTCTTTCTTGTGGGCTCAACATCGCATGACTGTAAAGTTTCCTTCTTGGGTCTGATGACCAGGAAGCCTGAGCAAGTGGCTTTCCCAGTTTGCTTGTTCAGGGATGACTTCCTGAGCACTAGATCGCTTCTGTGCTGTGTTTGGCCTCCACTGTGCCACCTAGGAACCACAGTGCCCAGCTGTGGCCCATTGCAGACACGGAACTCAGGGTGGGTGAGGACAGGCTGGTGTCGTGCACTCATATTGGTAGCTGTGTGCCATGTGGCTGGTGCCTGTGCAGCCTCTGGCCCTTCGCCAGCATTTCAGTTCGTGGGTCACACCGCCTTGTCTTTCCTCCCACAGTGCTCTCCGTGGCCTGACATGGCTTACCAGGTGAACAGTGTTCCGTCCCCGAGCTACAATGGCTCTCCCAACAGCTTCGGCCTTGGTGAAGGGTAGGTCTCACCTTTCTCCCTCTGGGTTCCTGGATCTTAGAGTGGGCAGGTTCCTTTCTTGGCTTTCCCTTTTTTCCATTGTTTGGCATCTGGTTAGGTTTCAGCGTGACTGACTGGTGTCACAGCCCAGCTGTGTTTAGCCTTTGCCTGGCTTTTCTGTTCTTTTGGCTGCACATCAATAAACATCATCTGGTAAGGCAGCAGTCCACAGCTTTCCTGAAAAAACTAGGGCTGTGGGTGATTAGGACAGCCTCGTGGGCTAGCTTCGGCCCCTCTGGGGCACAACTGCCTTTCCAGAGAGTCCCAGGAGAGTGGTCAGAGGGCTGGGAGCCCCTGTTAGCTCCTTTTCAGCTCCGATACACATTCAGTGAGAGGGACATCTCCACAGAGGATTCTCCTGCCCTGGGCTTCAGTTTCTAACACTGAGCTGCCCTCACTCCCACCTGGCTCGCAGGTGCCTGGTCTCCTGGATGCTGTGATGGGACAGTGCCGAGTCACCGGCAGATTCTGACTGTCACCTGCTGTGTGGTCAAGGCCCACAGCATTACCTCGATGGCTCCCAGCCCTGCTCTAGGAGCAGAACTGGAGGCCGAGGAATGCCAGACCAGGTGGTTTAATAGGTGAGCACAGAGTACAAATGGTTTCTACCCACCACTGTCTTGAAGCCCTGCTTGGCACACTTTTCGGAACTTTCTAGATATTCCCAGATCTTTCTAGATATTCCCAGAACTTTCCAATGAAGTAGCAAGGTTATCCATGAACTTGATTTTGCCACAGTAAAGCATCTTGAGAGACAGAGAAAAGGGTTATGTTTAGGCCAGGCGGGCCTAGTTTTACATATACACCTTATTCAGAGTGACTTCCTTAAACTCCCTGGGCCTTTGTTTCCCCACCACAAAAGGGAAACTAGAATTCTGTATGGGTAAGAGTACCATGCTCATGATGCCTAGCATTCTATAGACATTTCACAAAGGCCATCTGGTACTAGTAACAATTGGGTTGAGAGTCATCCTTGTGAGAGCGTTTTTGTTTTTTTAAATTATGGTAAAGTCAGTGCAGCATAGTCTTTAGTGTGCAGTTGGGCGGCACTAAGTCCACTGCTGCCATTTATGGCCATCACAGACAAGCCTTGTGGTCCACTCTGAGGGTGTTTTTCTCTTACCTACAGTGCCATGTTCCAATCTGTACCTTCCTGGGCTGGTCCTGCTGGTAATACCCTGGCAGTGTTTCCTTCATGGATGGACACAAACCTGTGGATTGCATCCATTGCAAATTCTGGCCATATGGGAAGGATCTGGTTGATGACTCTGGTTTGGCCACAGCTTTCCAGGTCCTGATTAGTTGGAACAGTGTAGCCAGGTCCCCTGGGTCAGCCCGCCTTCCACTTGGGCTGGGGCTGGCGGTGAAACCCTGAGTGGGTAGGAATTTTAATCCAAACCAAGGGGTTTCTAACCAGCCAGCAAGGTTGCTCTGACTCTTGGGATACAGGTTGAGCAAGGCCCAGGTCATTGTAGCCCTGGAAAACATCCTGCCTACAGCCACTGGTTTTTCAGGGATTGGAGGGGTTGGACACTGATTTCTTACACTGGCCTGACTCTAGAAATTTTGGAGGACTCATTTCACTTACAACAAGTCTCGTACTTGATGGGACATAAGCACCTGGCTAGGTGACTAGACCTCCAGGCACAGGTCTCCAGGAACTGTCCCTATACTCATTTCCTGTCCCTTTTCCATTGCAGCAACAGCTCCCCTACCCACCAGGTGGAGGCCTTGCCCATGGGCAGTGATGTAAGTGTGCACCGGGCTCTGGGGTGTGGACCTCATGGGCCCCGTGCAGCTCCTCACAGCATCCTCTCTCTCCCACAGCACCTGCTGCCGTCGGCCTCCATCCAGGATGCCCAGCAGTGGCTCCACCGAAACAGATTCTCACAGTTCTGCCGTCTCTTTGCCAGCTTCTCAGGTGCGCCCCTTGGACTTGTGTTTAAAACCTAGGAGCACCTGTAAAGCACAGTCTGAGACCTGGTCTTTGCCCCTATGGGGCTGTAGCTGTGTCCAGGAGACCCCCAGTAGTGTAACTTACTTAGGGGGCTGTTGCTGAGTTAGCCAGCTCCCCCTCCTGCAGGGGTGGAAGGCTCTGGCCTGCCCAGGAAAGGCTCCCTCAGCCAAACAAGGCAATGCATACTCTGTGTATCTTCACTGTATTTTCCTGCCCCAATACTGCTTATCTTGCTGTCTTCAAAGCTATAGCCTAGTATTTAGAGTTAAGCCACAGGTGAGATGGAAAAGCTGCTTCTTTCCTTGTAAAGTTTTTGGAGGATGGGTGTGATGGAATTCCAGAGGCTGAGGTAGGAGAATTGCAAGTTTGAAGCCAGCCTGGACAGCTTACCAAGCCTCAGGCTCAAAATATAATAAACGGGTCAGCAGCAGAGCTCAGTGGTGGTATACATGCCCATCACGCATGAGGTCCTAGTTCCTTCCCAGTACCAAGAGGGAAAAAAATGGTTTTGGAAGGTCCACCCTGATGGTCCTCAAAGAGAAGTCCCGAGCCAGACCGGAGTGGAGGTCTGGCCTTCACCAGAGGAGAGAAACAGCACCTGTTAATTTCCAGCTCTGCATCGCTGAGAGCTCTTTGGTTGGGGTGGGTGCTGGGAGGAGCAGGCTGGACCCTGCCCTCAGGCCTGGCAGCTTTGATGTAGTGCAGACACTCGAACCGCCCTCCACCTGTGGCAGGGTGGACTGGTCCCTGCTCTGGGCCGGGCCGGGTGGAGGAGGGTACTGAGGTCTCCTGGAGCAAAGGCTGCAGAGCAAGAGGAAGGGAACTGCCTGAGTGGGCTTTGGGTGAAGAGTTTGCGAACACAGAGAAAAAGGGCAAAGGCCATGAGACGGGTGCCGGCTTGCTGTGGTCACTCAGGTGACTGGGCAGAGTCCCGGGGGTTGGGCATGGGGAGGCAATGGGGTCAGATGGGCCCTGCAGGACTCAGATGGGGAGGCCCCGGAGGAGAGGTAGAAGGACCTCAGTGTCCACTGCCAGTGCAGAGGGAGCCTGTGCACCTGCAGAACCACGTGTGAGACCGTATTTCAGGTGGCAACTTCTAGGATACTTGTGCTTAAAGAGTCCAAGGTGGTAGGACTGCATGGGGATTGCACTTTAGGAAACACCTGGGGCAGTTTCTGCCAGAGCCAGACAGAGGCATACCCGTGACCCAGCAGATGCACTAGGAGAAAGATTTGTAGAGCTTCTTGCTAGCAGCCTGAGCTGGAAGCACCCTGGAGCCCATCAACAGCAAGTGAATGTGTGAACCATGGAATATTCACACAGTGGATCTCATATGGCAATGGGCATAGATCTGCATGGGTTGAGGGTGGGGTGGCTGGGATGAGCGGCTGTGACAGGCTAAGCTACTGCTCCTTTTCCTGTGCTGGTCCCCAGGGGTTCAGATTGTCAACCTCCTATGAGTGGTTTACCTCTAAACAGAGACATGCACGTCTAATCAATCACTGCCAACATGCTGCTAGAGCCGCGCCCGGAGGTGAGGGCTAGTGAAATTACAGAGGGACGGAGAGGGCAGGACCTGCTGAGGATCTGTCCATTTTGGCAAGCACCAGCTTTTGGCCCCTGAGCTTGTGAGCTTTGAGTTTCTGAGGTGGTTTAGCTCTTTGCTGTTTCTCTTGGGAGTGTCTGATATTCCCCAAGGGTGAGGCTGGTGCTTCCAAGCCCCACCCCCACGAGGAGTCTGCAGGCACTCAGTGAGCAGAGCCCTGCGCTGTGTCCCATTTGAGTGGTGACTCATGTCCCTGTCTAGGTTCTGACTTGCTGAAGATGTCCAGAGATGATCTGGTGCAGATCTGTGGCCCTGCGGATGGAATCCGGCTCTTCAATGCCATCAAAGGCAGGTGGGTATTGGTTTCTCAGGGAACCTGGCCAGCCCCTCTGACCGTGGACTGTGGGTGGGCTGGCTGCTGGGTACTGGGCAGCCGACCAGTCCAGGAGCTGTTGGCCATTTGTGGCCTTGGAGCTAATGTGCTAATGTGACAGTCAAACTTAATTTTAATTTTTATTTAATTCGGGAGAACTTCACTTATTATTTTCTGGTGCCAGGTATCACACCCCTGCATGCTAAGCATGCTCTCTACCACAGAGCTGTACCTCTTGCCTTATGCCCAGAGCTGTACCTCTTGCTCTATGCTGAGATCTTGATAGCCATCCGTGGACAGCACAGTTTTAAAGAGAGAGAGAGAGTGTGAGTGCCTGGGTTTTGATCCCATGTGTGCCTCTTATGAGCTCTGAGATGAGGGAAGGCCTTTACTCTCTTGAGCTTTAGTTTCCTCATCTGGGAAATGACAGTGATCCAGGCTCTTTCAAAGCCTGTGTGAGGGTAGTGTGAGTCCTGTGTATAAAATTCTTTTTATTTGGTCGCAGTGGAGTGGGCCCTTGCAAATAGCTATGCATGTGCTGAGCTACGCCTCCAGCTCACTTTTGAGGTCTTGGTATGTCACAGAACCTGGGGAGGGGGCACATCGCAGTTCTCCTAGGCAGTCCTGTGGGAAATTATTAGAGGCCCTGTGGACTGGATTCTGTCCCTTCCTACCTTTCCAGGGAAGTCATCCTACATCTCACCCCTATCGCTTCTTGGAATCTTTCCCTCTGTGGGGAAAGTCTCTACCCCATGTTCTGGAGCCTTCTAGATCCATGAAGCTGAGTCCCACTATGTGTGATGTTTCTTTCCTTCTGCCAGGAACGTGAGGCCCAAGATGACCATTTATGTCTGTCAGGAGCTGGAGCAGAACCGAGCATCTCTGCAGCAGAAGAGGGACGGCAGCAGTGACAGCAGCCTGTGTGGTGAGTCATAGAGAGCAGACAGCAGACTCAGATGCAGACTTCAGCCCTTTTGGCCTTGGCCTCCACAGTCTGGCCCAGCCTCTGCATTTCTACTGAGCAGCCAGACCTGGTCCCCTGCTTTTCAGTGTCCCCTGGGAAGGACAGCTGCATCTTCTGGATTTCCCATGCACGCAGTGTGCGGTCTGTTGTCACTTTGGGCAGCCGTGCAGGGCACCATTACCCCTATGTACAGTCTGAGGATCAGGGAAGTGCCAGCCTGCCCCAGGCCCTCCAGGCTCCTATGAGTGGCAGAGCTGGGATTTGAACCTGTGGTTGCCCATGGTAGGGCTGCTGATCTCCCCAGACTGCTGCTCACATGGCTCCTGAGGAGAGGCAGTGTAGAGTCAAAGGCCTCTGACCTCTCCTCTCACTCTGAGCCCTCAGAGTGGCAAAGGTTATGATGAACTGTCTACGCCTGGGGTCCATCTAATTCTTTATGGCCTGGGACCCAATTTGTTTTGGGTATAAAATCAGAAAATAATGACACTGGCTCCACAGGTTGAAGAAGATTAAAAAGAAGCACCGTAGATTCTATCCCACATAGGGGCCTTAGAGGTGAGATTTGGGGGCCGGGGATTTAGCTCAATGGTTCCAGTGCCTGTCTTGCAAGCGCAAGGACCCGGGTTCGATCCCCGGTAACCACATACCTATACTGGGTGTGGAGACTCTCGCCCAGCGGCAACCAGTACCACATACCACAGTGCCGGGCGTGGTGGCTCACGCCTGTAATCCCAGCACTCGGGAGGCAGAGGCAGGAGGATTGCTGTGATGTGAGTTGGAGGCTGAGCTCAGGGCCAGCCTGAACTCCAAGGCAAGACCCTGTCTCAAAAAACCTAAAAAAAAAAAGAAGTGAGATTTGGGGATTGTCCTGGTCTGAGCACTGGCAGGACTTGACGCAGTGACTGCATTCCCTGGACAGGGTCTGCTGGTGATTCGGCATGGAGAGTGGAGTCTGGTGAGGCCAGAGCCCCAGCCTTGCCACACCTCGGGCCAGGAACCTCCTGGGTTTGCGCTTTGACAGTCAGGCCTCTGAGCAGGGTTTTGAGCCAAGTGTTCCACAGTGGAGGGAGGAGTTTGGGAGCCTTGAATTTAATCCATTTGTGTTTGCTTTTGAGGACCTTGAGTCCCCTCAGAATTGAGTAATCGCCCAGTTGTCCCTGGAGTTTGCTCCAGCCCAGCAATCCTGGGCTTTGTCTGAGGAAACCTTCCATTGTCAGCACCGTTGGTGTCTCCTCATTTGCCGACTGTACTGGGCCCCTGCGGCCTCCTATGCTCCCCAGGGTCACGGTGCTCAAGCTGTGTGTCTTGCTTGAGTGGTGTGAAGGAAAGGCCCAGCCCAGGCCCTTCTGCTGTCAGCTAACAACTGTCTCTAAATGCCAGTCTGCCACCTGAAGCCTTCAGCAACCTTTGTAGACTGGGAAGAGTAGAAAGGTGACCTGGGGCTCCTCCTGCCTCCCAAAGCAGCAGGCATACCTGGCTGCCCTTCAGGATCACCTGAGGCCTCCTGCCCTGGTGTCCTTGGGTCTGGAGTGGGTCCAGAGTGTCTTGAGGGAGTGAAAGGGGAGCCATGGCCTGGCTTCCATCCACCTGCAGGTGGACTGCACTGTGCCTCAGGCACAAGGCCCTGGCAGGTGCCCATTCCTCTGTCAGGAGTGTCCTTCCAAAGCATGGTTGCTTCCTTCGGAGGGCACGCAGGGGCATAGGCAGGTGCCTGCGGACTAAAGGCTACTGTAAGAGAAGGCCTCTCTCTCCCCCAGTGTACCACGCCATCTTCTTGGAAGAGCTGACCACCTTGGAGCTGATTGAGAAGATTGCCAACCTGTACAGCATCCCCCCCCAGCACATCCACCGAGTCTACCGGCAGGGCCCCACGGGTATCCATGTGCTGGTGAGCAACGAGGTGAGGCTGAGCCGCAGACCCCAGTGCCTGGGCTTTGGACTTGGGGGGGAGGAGCCTGGGACCCTGAGACAGGTTTCACTTGTGTACCACCTGCTGGGGTGCCGGCAGGAGATCTCTGAGCCATATCTGGGTCTGGTTGGCTTCCTGCAGGTCCATAGGTACAGATCCTGCCCACTGCTCTCTTATAGTGGGCAGCAGCTCCAAGAGAGCTGCAGGGAAAGGTGAAAGGGCTTGTGGGGGCATCTTTGGTGTATAGGAATTAAGAGCAAGGGTTTCTGCTAAAGGGTGAAGGTCCTGTGGCCCCCAGGTCTGTCCGCAGTAACACAAGGCCTCCCAGAACCATGTCCCTTTTTCAAGGAGTGGAGTGCTGACCACTGATTAAGGCAGGCCTTCTGCATACAGTGCAGAACAGACCCCTTTAAGCTGGTTCCATCCCGGGGCTTCCTTCCTAATAGTAATAGCAGCAAGTCGCAGCAGCCCACACTGGCTGCCTCCTCAGTCGCTTTCCATTCCTCAGCCAGGGCTGGGGCTGTGGCGGGGGACCCACAATCCAGCTGCAGGGCTGCACTCTGACCAGCGGACACCCAGCTTCCCTTGAGAGGAAAACTGTGCTGGGAGGAGCCAAGGTGGAACCCCAAATCCTGGTCTTGTCCCCAGAATACCCTAAGCTGCTTCCAAAAACTGAAATCCCTTGTGTGAAGGATAGAGAGGAAATGGCAGACTGGAAGAGTGGCTAGAAAAAGGAGAGAAAATTGGGCTTTGGAGTGGGCCTGGTTTCTTCACGCAGAACTGCCTCTGGCCAGCTGAGGGGCCCTGGGGAAATGTACACAGCTTGTCTGAGCCTCACCTCCGCATGTGAGGATGGAGTGAGTATTCCTAGGCAGCAGGCTGGTAAGAAGAGTACAGTGTGAACAGGGCAGGAACCAGGAGATGCTAAGTCAGAGGATCCTTGTAGCTACCCACCCTAGGAGCTTGTGTTTCGGCAAGATTTCTTTTCCTGATATCTGAGTAGTAGTAATTCTCTTGCCACTTGCCATTAAAACTGCCACAGCCCTTTAATGTTGACGCGTTTCATGTGGACCCTGGAAGCTGGCAAGATTGCTTTTTCTTTCCTTTAATTCATAACTAGTACAAGTCAAGCAGTATAAAAGAGCAGAAGGCAGCTGCGAAAGAGCTTCCTTTGGCTCCAGAAGAGCTGGCATCAGGTTTTAATGTGATTCTGCCAGGTATTTTGGGTGTGTGTCTGTGTGCGTGGCCTTATGTGAGGGGGTGGACAGGGGCGGGGCTTAAAATACACAAGGCAGATTCAGCGTGCATTCATCTGCAACGTGCAATTTCTGTAACTGAGTTAGAATTCCTTCTTACGGTTACATTCAAATCCAATGCAACTGTGGTTTTCCACCCATTTTACAGATAAGGAAAATGAAGTGATAGCTCCTAACCTGAGAGAGTGGCCAGGAAGGCGAATGAGCCCTGAGGATGGGCACTTGTAGGAACACGGAAGGCGTGGCACTTTCTATTTCAGAATGAATTTCTTTTTGTGAAGACAAAAGGCAAGAATGTGGGGAACCCTTGCAATTTCATGGGTCCCTGAAGAAGTGCCTGCCCTGCTTGCCTTGTGGCCTGGAGAATAGGCAGTTAAACAAGTGAAGCAGAGAACAGAACTCTAATGCCACCCTGGCTAAGTAGGCGATTCTTATGCCCCGAAGTCTCCTTGCCTCTTAACCCTGAATCAATTGGAAACCTTTGGTTCTTAATTACCCACAGTGCCGGAGGCAGCCCTGGCCAAGGAGGGGCCTCTGCAGTGCAAGGTGCTTAATTAAACACGCAGGTTACTGATTAAGCCTGTGTGGGTTCTACTTCAGGTTTTCTGTGCTCGAGTAGTGAGGCTGCCAACAGCCTTGGGTGGAGCAGGCAGCGGTATAGAAAAATGTACTTCACGCATGATCAGTCCCTGCAGAGAGAGGATGGATGGATTGCTAGAATTTGAGGCAAAAATCCAGAGCAAGCAATAGAATGTGAGTTGGTGGTGTTTTGTGTTTTGCGGCACTGGGAACTGAACCCAGGACCTTGTGCATCCACACTCGTGCTCTACCACTGAGCCGCATTCCCATTATGTGGGTTGCATTTTTGACGTTTGCCAAGGAGCTTTGATGTCATGTTGGGTAGTGTATAATGTTGTGTGCATGTTTATGGGGGTGGGGGTATACTGGTATATTTTTAATATTCTTGAAGTATCTATCATGAAATATAGCATACATCGTCAGACCTTTTCTACTTTGCGTCATGGTTTCACCAAGTGGCTGCATTGCCCAGGTGGGGATCAAACTTGGGATCCTGCTGCCTTAGCCTCCCAGCATGCTGAGATGATGCATAGGCACTGCCATAGGCAGCTTCTGCAGTACATTTCTGAGACTCAGGAATGCTGAGTGGACAGCCGAAGGTCTGGGCTCTGCTGAGCAGCATGTATGCTTAGATCACAGTTGGTTTGCTGCTGTTATTGATTGCCGTTGCTGCTGCTGAGTTTTGTGTTATTAAAGACAGTGCTGCACTGAGCATTCTTATGTGTGTCTCTGTGTGGAAATTTGTCTGCATGTGCTGCCTGACAACCTTTCAACCTTTTGGCTTGGCTGTTCCACACCGATGAAAGAGAGTTATCTGAGGTCATGTATAAAATATAAGGAGTTGTTAATGTGTGTAAGCAATCATACTGTCTTAACTTACTATTTTGTAAAATGACACAGCAAGACCCAAGTTTAATAACTAAATGAAAGGGCTGGGGCTTTAGCTCAGTGGGATCATGCCTGCCTTGCAAGCGCAACGTTCTGAGTTTAGTCTCTGGTACTGCAAATAAATAAATGTATTAAAAAATACATGGTCTTCTAAACAACATATTTTTAAAAAACTAAATAAGGAAACTTAAAGGAATAATTAATGGCAATAAATGCCTGTCTTCACAGGTGCCC
>PVIR01014764.1:0-39604 GCA_004026965.1 Petromus typicus
TTCACTTTTCTCTTCTAATAGCACCAGCGGTGCCTCCAGGGGTTCTTGTCACACTAGAGCTTTGCAAGTTCCAGTTGGCCCCTCTCGCTTCCTCCTTTTGCCAGGGGTCATGGGCAGCTGCGCCACCTCCCCTCCCCCACTGTCCACCCGCCTTGCTGAAGGCGTCCATCCCGCTGAGGCATCTCTTCTTTGCACTCAGCATAAGCAATTACTTCTATCACATCCCTCAATGCTTCCTGGAGAGTTAGCAGATCATTTTTTGCTGATGGGTATCACTTTACCCAGAAATGATGGCTTTCCTCCCTCGGTCTTGTTAATGATAAAAAGGCCTCTTCACTCCTTCCCTGTCAGAGCCAGAGTCAGAGCGGGCACAGGAGCGCTCTCCAGCCTAGGTCAGCAGGGGCAGCTGGTTCGCTGACTCGTCAAGGAGAAGGTGTGAGGCAAGGCCAGCAGAAACTGGAGGTGTGTTCACCCAGTCGTGCCAGCTTCCCTCTGTTCAGTGGGATATTGCATTGGCTGCTGTTTCCGGTGTCCTGTTAACTTCCCCTTAGTGAATAATCTCAGGTGAATATAGGGCTGGGAGTGGAGAGATGGAAAGAACAGTTCCCCAGCACTCTTATGCTAGGGAAGTTGATAAGATCTCAGTATTTTAACAGTTATTTGCAGTGTCCTGTGTCTGGATTAAAAAACAAAAGTGAATAGAAAGAGATTGGAAGGACACTTGTGTTCAGAGAAGTACATGGAATGGGGTCTGAGGAATGCAGCCATCCACAAGCATAAAAGAAGCCAACAGTACGATATGTGCTGCTTTTTAAAACTCAGTCCTCTCTTAGCTATGTTACAATAATGATGACTCCACATCACGGGAACCAGTGGTCCTTTCTCGTCCACTTTGTTACCCCACCCCTCGTGGGGTGTTTTGTTTTGTTTTTTAAAATTAAAAAACAGCACTGAAAGCTGTTCAGGTGCTAAAGAGGGCTTTGCAGGAACATATCCACTCCGTGGACATGGAATGGAATGGTTGCTTTTCCATTCTCTTGGAAAGAAAATTCTGCAGTGACCGTATTCAATCCTACATTCCAAGTAGCTGAGAAGAAAATCTGTATAAAATATTTGTCTTGAGTGTCAGTGAGTCCCTCATTATCAGAGACGATCAAAATGAATCATTAAGATTGATGTAGCAGGAATTCTGGCCCTAGAAGCAATTCTGACTGTATGATCCTAAGTGTACTGCATAGCTCTGAAATTGTGTGACTGTGTTGTTTCTGCACCTAGAACTGTTCTATTCAGTGCAGTAGCCACTGGCTACCAATGGCTGTTTATATTTGAATTAAAATTAAAAGTTCAGTTTGTGAGTCACAGTAAGCATTTTGAAGTGTTCATTAGCGGCATGAAGCTAATGGCTGCCATCTTGGACAGCATAGAAACAGAATGTTTACCGATTGCAGAAAGTTCTGTGAGACAGTGCTGGCCCAGGTCATCAGTGGCCCTGAGAATTAAAGAATCACCTCTGTCTCTGTCGTGGTCATGCAGCCGCAGGGCAGGATGGCTGATCTGTCCCAGATCAGAGAGCTGAACACTCTCCACTTCCCCTTTTCTGTCTATTCAAAAGCGCTCTGAGTTGAGTCAAGTCCTAGCTCTCAGAAATCTGTAAGGACGACCTTGGGCAGTTTACTTCTCTAGATGTATTTCTTCATCTGCAGAATGGTTCCTTCCAGTTCTAATAGTCTAATAAAATTTTACAGCGTGATCTTTCCAGCTTGGTACCTTTCCAGGAAAAGTAACAGTTTGTGCCAAGAATATGCTTTGATTTCACCATCCAGGTTAGCGTAGCACAGTGGAAAGATCCCAGAGTTTTGAGTCATATCCAAGTTTAAATTGTGTGACCTTGGACAAGTACTTGATCTCACTGAACCAAGTTTGTGGTCCGGGATATGGAACTAATGATACCTCACTTGGAAGTAATCATAGCTTGTAGTGGATACTCAAGAAATGTTTCCGGGAAGCTGAGGGATGGAGTTCAGTAGTAGATCCCTTGCCTAATGTACCCGGGGCCCTGTGTTCAATTCTCAGCACAGAGACTGGAAGGAGAGAGATTGATTCTCCCCAGAACAAAAATGAGTTCTGGGATAAAAATTATGTGGGGAAAGAGGAGAACTTTTCTCCATCCACTTGTTTCAGAGATTCATAAGAGAGTAAAGAATGAACATGTATCTTACCAAGACTCAGACTGCATACACAATAAGGTCCATATCGTGGCCCACAATATTCTTATCAGCCTCTCTTAAAGTGGGCTCCAAAAGTTGCAGTGTAGTGGAGACTGAGTCTGGAGCTCGTGCCTAAGTCCAGCTCTTCTGCTAAGGATGCCATGAAAGCTTTAATGTATTGTTCCCCTCTGGGGGCCACTAGTCAGAAGCAGGAACCTCACCCTAAGCAACTTGATTTGCTAAGTATTAGATTTTTTATAAGAAGAAATTGCAAAGCATGTGACTATATCACCATGCGGTTTTTTTCCCCTTAAAAATAAATACGTATCAGGTCTACTCTCCAGCAGATACTCTTATGATACTCTTGGATACTCTTTCAGTTCCATCATTCCTTCTGGCTCCTTCAGAGCAAAACCAGTTCCTAGAAAGAAGCTAAAATCCACTGCAGCAAATATATTATACATTTCATTTCAATTCAGATGGCATTATCTGAGCTCCTGTTGCAGTAAGGCTTTGAGACTCGATGCCAAAGGACACACACACACAGAGCACCAGGATACTCGGACTAATAGGGCAGATGACTGTAATGGAAGGCTAGGTGTAACAGCTGCCGCCATGAACACCTGTATCTTCTCCAGCGACCAAGGAGAGACCAGTCATTTGTGCCTAAGCTCATGGAAGAAATGACTGAGCCTGGGAGGCCAGGCAGGAGTTCATTTTATCATGATGAACACGCAGCGAGAACAAAGGCACGGAGGCAGGAAACTGCCAGCATGTTTTTGTTTAAAGCCTAAGGTGCGTGAAGGGGCTGCAGGAGATGAGAGACTGGGCTGGATTCCAGAGGCCTGAATACCCAGGTCAGGGAGTTTGGGCTTCCACCACAATGTGCTAAAGAACCAATGAAAAGCAGGAGAGAGTGACACAGAACTCACTAGAAACGTTGCCATCAGGTTTTGCCCCGATAAAAGAATAGCACGGGACAGGTGGCAGGTGAAGGGGCCGTACAAAAGCAGGCACCTGTCCTACTTGTGGGAAGGGCTACAGCCACAGGCACAGAGGTAAACAAATCCTCACAATCAAAGCTGATGTTTCCAGAAGCCCGCTGGCTCCTTTTCTTTCCTCCCCTCTCCCAGAGGTGGGATTGAAAGTCCCTGGGAGGGTTTGCAGCAGAAGTACTGCAGAACCCAAGTCTGCTCTCTGCTGCCATTCTCTTGGTCTCTTTGAAATGAACACTCCCTGGGCATCTATCTGCTCTTGAGAATTTGTATTCAATCAGAGATTCGGGTGTTAAAAAAGACTGGGAAAAACATGCAGCCTGGTCTTCTAAAATTATTGGTTTGTGTGTGTCTTCTCTGCTAGGTTAATAGTCCTTCTGGTCAGGGATTGTGTTCATCTTTACACCTCCAGTGTCCACCTCAAGACACTAATGCCTAGCACCTGTGTCAAAGCCACTGTGTGCCTGACGTGGTATTTAGCAGTCCTACAGGCAAAAAGTTCTTTCATAGAATCTCTAGACTATATTACTAAAATGGGAGAATTTCTAACACTTAAGTGATTCACCCCAAAGTCAGACTCTCAAAAATGGTCCAAAATCACAGCTATATCGCTCCAAATCCAGTGCGCTGGCTTTTAACCTCTATATCTTTTTCTGTTCAAGAACAAGATCTCCATTTCAATTGAAGTAGCATAAACAAGAACTTCTTTGGAATGACCTGTTTCAAAATACAGTTCCCTGATATTCTAAGCAGCACCTGTCAATGAGACCCACAAAATATGAGGTGCTATGGACAGGAAGAATGCTTCTGGAACCTAGAAGGAAAAACTTTGGACAATCGGTGATGTAGGGTACCTCAGGCAGTAGTGAGCTTCCTGTCCCCAGAAATGTGTAAGGTACATAGCCAACTTTCTTAACCTGCCCTGCCTTTTCAGGCACTTAAATCACGAAGGTTCTATGAAGAAGACAGATTGTGTGATCACCAATATCCCCCTGTCACCTTTATCTCCTGTTATCATGAACCATGGCGCTAGACAGTCGGAGATTTGGGAAGAGAATAGCTGTGGAAAATGACTAGAAGTCATGTCATTGTTCCCAAAGGACCCCAACAGATGACATCACTCCCTCCCACACACAAATTCTAAGCCCATTGAGAGATAAGAAACAAATGTATAGAATACTAAAATCATCTTTATCACTGACTAAGGTATGGATGAATTACACGGACCCTGTGTGGTTCTTGACACCAATTTCTACCCTTTGACAGACCTGTCCATGCTGTCATAGGTAATCTGAACCCGCAGGCCTCGTAAATAATAAAAGAGCCTCCCTCTGTAGAACTCAAAGCCTAGGGCAGAGTTTGTGCCTCTGGCTGACATCTGGTGCCCAGGGAGAAGGAAGTCGACAGAACTTCATATACCCATTCACTTTATTGAAAGCTCTAATCAGAATGGTTATTCCACCTCCCCTGGAGAAGGATGGATGAAGGGCTTGAAAAAGCCGTAGATTTACTCCAGGACCCCCCTCAACATAGAGGTGACATCAGAAGTAGGTAAGAGTGTCCTCGTATTCATATCCTTCCACACTGTACTCTTCATTAGCTTGCTTATTTCTCTCACAGACTGAGACTCTTGAAACAGAGATACTCCCACTACCCATCCAACACCCGGCACACAGTAGGTATTCAGGAAGGGGAGTCGGTGAACTCTCAACCAACACAAGTGGTTTCCTAAAGAAGCATCTTTGCAGGACTGAAAAGGATGCCCTTTCCTCCTGCGAGCTCAGGATCACGCCTCTGCCATGTTTTCCAAGCCCCTTCCTTTCTGCGTGCTATGGTAGTTCAAACAAGGGGCCAGAAGCATTGCTGGATGATTCAGGACAGTTTCGTAGGCCACTACGTGCCTCCCACTCCACTCAAGTCAAGCACTGGTTGTGAACAGATGATGGGAGCTGTAGGTCCACATGAGAAGAGAGGGTTTCCAGGCCTGGCCCTGCTCTTCTGTTGCTATGGCAGCATCTAGCCTCACCCACCTCGTGAGAATCATAGAGAGCAGTGCTGAGAGGTCATCTTGGGAAACAGAGGACATTTTGTGGGAGTGAAGCAGTGAGATCTGGGGGAATATGTGAGAGAAAATTCATAGTTTTTCAGTGCTAGATGATGGTTCAGACTCCACCAAGGTCAAAAAAGACCACACTATTTTTTATAGACTTTCACTAGAGGTTTGCTTATTTGGTAAAACTTTGTCCCAGTGGAGGCTAGGTGTCCAGGCCAGCCCACAGAAGCCTGTATGACTCATCACACAATGATATTTATTAAACATCTGCCAAGTTCCAGATATGTGTTAGACACATCGAATATATTATCTTCTTCAGTGACCCATCAAAGGAGAATTCCTCCTTTACCAATAAAGAATTTGAGGCTTATCAAGATCAAATGATTTGCCCAAGGTCACACAGCTAATGTTTGCTGGACCTTATCCCTCAGCTGGGGATCATAAACCTGCTGCTGTAGAGTGGAGGGACTCCCACAGAGATAGGGAGAGGCTAGGGAATTTGGAAGGCTGGAAACCTGTCCAGGTTATCTGTAAAGCCAGCCATTGCAGGCAGCCTCCTTGGGCCACTTAGGGCACTTCTAAGCTCCAGGGCAAGATCCATGCAGTCCTAGAAGTGCTAGTCTTGTCCTCAGAGACTCTAGGTGAATGGAAAGAACAGGAGTTTGATGGGCCAAGACCAGCGTTGCTGTCGGGGAATGGCTCTAGGCTGGGATCCTAGGCTGTGGACCACCGTCTCGAGGATTAGCATGCTCACAGTGCTGGCTCCTCTTAGGAGTTGAAAGTCCACAGTTTTGTTTGTTTGTTTTGTTTTTGAGACAGGGTCTCGCTTTGTAGTTCAAAAGCTGGCCCTAAACTCAGCCCCCAACTCACAGCAATCTTCCTGCTTCTGCCTTCCTAGTGCTGAGATTATAGGTGTGAGCCACCACACCCAGCATTGTGGTATGTGGTACTGATTGCTGTTGAGCGTGACTCTCCACGCCCGGCATTGTTGTATGTGGTTACTGGAGATCAAACCCAGGGTTTGCAAGGCAGGCGCGGAAACCACTGAGCTAAATTCCTGGCCCAGGCCCGGGGAGGTAGCTCTGTGGTTCCGGCGCCTGTCTTGCAAGCACAAGGACCCGGTTCAATTCCCCGGTAACCGCGTAACAATACTGGGTGTGGAGACCCACACCCAGCAGCAACCAGTACCACATACCACAGTGCCGGGCGTGGTGGCTCACGCCTGTAATCCCAGCACTCGGGAGGCAGAGGCAGGAGGATTGTAATGTGAGTTGGAGGCTGAGCTGAGGGCCAGCCTGAACCACAAAGCGAGACCCTGTCTCAAAAAAAAAAAAAATCTAAATTCCTGGCCCAGTCAGCAGGTTTTTAGAAATGTTTCAGCCTAATAAAGCTCCCAACACTTAAAGTCATTCCACTGGAACTGAATAAATCTATGAGGAGACTTGATAAATTTAGAAAAACTTGAAATTGGAATGATTGATCATTTGAATACTGAATGTGGGAAGATTATTTTCTCATCGTTTTTGCCCACATCTGCCCTTACAGCATTCCTGCGTAGAGGCCTTTCTTAGCACCCTCTTTTGGGGAAATGATTTTGATTGTATCATTGATGTTCTAGTGCTGGCTCCTCCCTAACAAAGTCAACCTGCACCTCTGTACCTCAGATCTGACTTTCCAAACTTCATGAGAATCAAAGACATTACTCCCTAAGACTATTGTGGATAGTAACAAATGCACAGTCTGAAGCACTTCCCTAAACCTTTGACCATCATCACCTCACTTGTCATCACAACAGAGGACAGCCATCATCAGGCCACCCCTTCCCTGACCCCACTACCACCTGTCTAATGCCAGTTTCTCTGCCTTTTCCCAGGCCCTTTTAACTCTTGCTTTACCCCCTCTTCTGTGTATGAATCACAGTCATTCATAATAATAATAATTAATAATAATTGGTCCGTATGTTCACTCATCCATTCTTTCTCTCCACCAGTTTTAACATGTTCCTCCTGTAAGTTGTCTGTTGCACACATTGGACTTGAAGTGCGATGTAGATAAAAGACTACGCCTTGTCCTCATTGTGTCTGAGGGCATGATAGAGCCTCAGGAAGTGTTTGCTGGAAGAAATACTGCCTACTCCTAGAACGGTCTTCCTCCATTCTCTCCAACTCTAGACTCTGGGGAATGGAGCCTGTCACTTTGCTCCTAGCTTAGTGTGGAAACACAGCTGTGTGATCCTGCGTGTTTGACTCCTAGTGATCTGCCTTAACAGAGGAGCCAAGCTACAGTTAACCGTAAAAGGGCATTAGTGGCAGCAACACCTGTGAGTATGCATCCATTTATTTTTTTCCCAGTAAATGCTCAGCGCCCAGCAGTCACTGGGTTCTGTGCTGGGAAATAGAGCCACAGAGATGAAGAAAACACACAACTCATGACCTCAAGGAGATCATCAGACTAATGCAAAGTTGATGAGTTACGATCACAACAGGTTGAGCACCTTGGTTTATTGAGTCCCCCACTGAAAAGACATTTGGAAAGAGGCAAGGTTGGATAGAGAAAGACTGTCAAGAGACGGTGGCATCCATCCTGGACAGATAAGATAAGATTTGGAGCTAAGGAAGTAAGTGGCAAAACTTTCCCTGTGAGCAAAGGTATATAGGTGGGAGATTGTGTTTTGGAAAAGCACAAATGTCATTCTGGCAATCTGTCAGCAGCTGGCAGGGCGAGGCAAGGTGACCTTCATTACTGTGGACACATCACTATGATATTTCCAGCTCCCTACCATTCCTTTTTTCTACTTGAAAAATAATTCCGTTAGGTTATAATCTAGACAACGCCGTCCATGGAAGATGAGTGTAGGGAACCTACTGTGAAGTGAAGCCTTCCTTGCCCAAGCAGTCCCAGGGGGTTCTTGATCTTCAGCCCTGAATCCTGACATGCACACAGAGACCCGCCTGCATGTCAGCTGGGCCCTGGGAAGGAGTGAGAAGAGCCAACCAAGACTTCCCCAACTGCCTGTAAGTTTCTAGAAGATGTAGACACTGTAGGCAGCTGCCTCGACCCATCAGCTGGAGGAGGCCAGAGATGCAGATTAGTCACTCACATCATTTTCTGTTGAGTCAACATCTATTTTTAGATGTAGAACTCAGAAAGGGACCTGCTGTCTCTGTCATAGAAAGGAAGAGTGTGTCGTGGGTGAGGGGTCTACTCATCCTTTACCTTTTTTATTACACTCATCTTCACCCCCAAATATCCCTGCTAAAGGTTACTTCTTAGTGCTGAAGGTCCAGTTGAACATGGACAACTCCTTCTGCACACATGCCTTTGCACACAAACACACATGCGTATTCACCCCGTTTATTCAGAGCCTTAGCAGGTCTTGTGAATTGGTTATATAGAATAAATAAAACTCCCAACTGAAAAACGCTAAGGCGTATAGGTCCCTTCCTGTCCAACATTGTCAGATGTATTCTGAAAAGACTGTTTTCATCGTCTATTCTGAGCCATAACCGGCCCAGAAATAGCTTTAGCAGGAAAGTACTTTTGTTAGACTAGCTGTAAATTATATTTCAAATGTCTGATGTTGTTTTCTTATAAAATAAATAAATAAGTAAATGAAAGTCTAAAATTAATGACTGCTGGGGTTTGCTTTGCTTATGTGTACTGCTACAGATTTGGCTTCTTGCAGATGGAATTTCAGATCTGTTTACATTTCTGTGTTAGCTTTTTGGGGAAAAAAAAAACAGTTGAGAGATCTGGGAGGACAAATTTACAAAGTCAAACCTATCATAACCGTTGGTGAGGCATCTTCTCTGTCTCTTTGCCTTTCCCTCCCTGCTGTCCACTGTGCCCCCATTTTACTTTTGAGGTGTTATTTGCTGTGCCTCAAACTTAGAGGCGACTGGTCCTCACAGATGTGAGGACAAGGTCACATCTCTAGTTTCACAAGCAGATGTTCATTCAGCCCCATTTCACCAGCACTTTGTCGTTCAGCAAGAGCAGACCTGTGGGGACAGATTGGAGCAACACAAAGGATGGGACATAAAACGTCTTGCAGGAAACCTGATCGCTTTTATGTTTTCAAGAAGGGAATGTGGGTAGGAGAGAAATGTGCAGAGCAAAATTTCATGGGGTTTTTTTCTGGTTTATTCAAAGATTATTATGTGTTGGATACAGTAAATCATCTGTACACCCACATCCAGGAGGTAAATCTTCAGAACTTTGTGCGTGGGTAGTTCTGCATTTAACTGCTGCCATACAGTAACTATTTTGCTCTGCACTTGAAGACCCTTATCTGTGCATTCGTTTGAAGTTATCAGCAGCTTTCCTTTTATTCCTCTTGCTGTTCTCCTGGTTCTCTTTACTATTGCAGAAGTAGCTCCACTTCTGAATACCGAGGATTTCAACTGACACAATGAGTTGTAAGGACAGACAAGAGGCTGTTATCTTGGTTGTTGCCTCAGTCTCTACCCCAGGGTGGGTGCCTGCCGTGTATATAACTCCTCTCGCCTTTTCCTAGGTCTCATATGCTCGTCCAAGCTCAGCCTCAATCAGGGATGCTAACCTCTATGTTAGCGGCCTTCCCAAAACCATGACCCAGAAGGAACTCGAGCAGCTTTTCTCACAATATGGTCGGATCATCACCTCAAGAATCCTGGTTGATCAAGTCACAGGTTAAGTCTTTGTAATTACTTTTCTTGTATATCAGTGCTTTGTCGCCATAGGAGCAGACTAGTCATTGTTTAAAGTAGAGAGTATTGGTCACAAGCAGGCAGATCTCTGACTTGGGCAAAACACTTCTTATTCATCAACTACCCCAATTTAAAGTGGGCTCTCTTGGGTGATCAAAAGTTCTCTACCAGGGGAATTGTTTCAGCAGCTGCTAAGCTACTTGGCACAGTCAATAGAATTTGGGTCTTGGGCTGAGAGTGTGACTCTATGACCTTCAAAGTTCAAACAGTAGCTTTACTTTTTTTTTTTTCTAGGTGTTTTGAGACAGGGTCTCACTTTGTAGTTCAGGCTGGCCCTGAGCTCAGCCTCCAACTCACATCACAGCAATCCTCCTGCCTCTGCCTCCCACGTGCTGGGATTACAGGCATGAGCCACCACGCCTGGCACTGTGATATGTGGTACTGATTGCTGCTGGGCGTGAGTCTCCACGCCCAATATTGTATGTGGTTACCGGGGATCGAACCCGGGCCCTTGCGCTTGCAAGACAAGCACCGGAACCATTGAGCTAAATCCCCAGCCCAAGCTTTACATTTATATGTGAACACCAGCATGTTTAGTTCTAGCTCCAATTCTAAACATCATAAAATTAGAAAGAACTTCAAACCATCACGTTTCACACATCAGGAAACAGCTTCAAAGTAAAACATCATATTCCCATTAGCCAGTCAGTAGCGGTACAGGAATATGAACCTAGGCTCTGGTCTTGGGATTCTTTGTCCATAAAGAAATCCAGCCACCGGCCCTCAGTAAGAAATATAAAATCCTTGGGTTGGGCTTTTAACATCAGGGTCTTTTTGTCTGCCCCAAATTTGATCCCCATTTAGAATTCATTCCTGAGAGTAGTTTAGCACATGTTTATCAATTGTTCTTGCAACCAGTTCTCACTGAAGTTGGTTCTGTCCCAGATAGGAGGACACTAGGGAACCAAAGATGAAGGAGGCACAGTCGTTGCCTTTATGGGACTCCACTGTGAGAAATCCTGCCAAGGGCTGTGCAGCCTCTTGTGAGAACTCGTGAGAAGCTGCACTGTGCCTGGTGGTGATTGTTGGGAGGCTCCTTTGTGGAGACAATGTTTCAACAGGGATTTGGAGGATGAGTTGAAGTTACCTGGCAAAAGGAGGAATATAAAGAATTTCAAATGGGAGAACAGCATATCCCAAAGTGTGCAGATGAAGGAGAACACAGCTTACTCAAGGAGTACTAGGCAGTTGAGCATAGTTGATTTGGGGTGAGATTTCCAAGGATAGTGAATGCCAGGCCAAGATGTTTGGACTTTACATGCAGCAAGGAACCAAGGAATGGTGTTTGGGGGATTTTATTTGTTTCTTATTCCATTTGGGGAAGTGAGAAAAAGTGCCATGCCCAAGGTACAAAATTCAAAAGGTACAAAAGGATATAGAAGATATTTTTTAAAGGGTACAGTGTGGTCAGAGTTTGCTTTTCAAACAGATGACTTAATTTTCTAGATATGGACGGTACATGAGAAAAGTAGGGATTGGATGGAGGTGATGAATTACAGTAGCTCAGCAGAGACAGGACCGAGCAGGGAGGCAGTGGAGTGCTGGAGCAGAGATATGCAGGTGCTGTCTATGTGCTGAGGCTTCTCTCAGGAGCCAGGTCAATGGAAGTGCAGTGTTTTGGTTGTAAGAAAGATTCAGGATCTGGGCTCAGCCCTGTGCAACAGGTGGGTTAAGTTCCCATAGAATGTCTGTGAGATCCCACACGTCTTCCCAGAGCTGTTTATTGATTTGCTTCATTCACTTTTTACAAAGACTCTTTCTCTTTCCCAGGAGTATCTAGAGGGGTGGGATTCATCCGCTTTGATAAAAGGATCGAGGCAGAAGAAGCCATCAAAGGGCTGAATGGCCAGAAGCCCAGCGGTGCTACAGAACCGATTACTGTGAAGTTTGCCAACAACCCCAGCCAGAAGTCCAGCCAGGCCCTGCTCTCCCAGCTGTACCAGTCCCCCAACCGGCGCTACCCCGGCCCTCTTCACCACCAGGCCCAGAGGTTCAGGTAGGCTGCCCACAGTGGAAGGACCCACTACACCAGTACAGAGCTGTGCAAGGGCCAGAGAAGCTCACAGCCTCTGCCCCCACGAATCACTGTGCAACACTCCGCTCCCCTGGAGCCTCATGAGGTCCCCCCTTCTGTAAAATGAAATGCTCTTTGAAGCCCCCTTAACGTGTCACTGAGACTGATTAAACTTGGGATTTTTTGTTGGAAACAAAATTTCTGTATTTGACTAATCAAGAAGGTTCAGTTTCAATAAGACTTAATCACAGAGAAGTGTCTACACCAGCCCTTAGACATACAGCTGGACAGTGGCTTTTCATACCATCAAAAAGTAGACTAGGAGGCATATCCTTGCCGGAGGGAGTGGCTTGTCCTCCTCTTTTCCCTCGGTTAATTCTGTGTAGTTCCAGGGGGTCAGAGCAGAGGAGGAGGAGGAACTGAACTCCCTTTAGTTTTACCTCCACTCCCTTAACATACCCTGGGAAGACAAGTAGAAAGAGTTCATCCAAAGAGTGTTTCCTTCAGGTACCAAACCCCCAGGAAGTTCCCGGTGCAATGGAGCATTTCTCCTGGAACATTTCTAAAAGGCAGGTTTCTCCTATGAAGGCAGTGTACCCTGAACCAGCCTGAATTGTGCCAGAGAAAAATATGGTCTTGACCTACTCATAGTTATTCTAAATAATTATGTTATTCTACCCACGCTCCAATTTCCCTTTAATGAAAGGGCTTTTCTCCTTGTCAGACTTCCCATGGGGAAAGAGTAGGTCTTTCTATCTAGAATAGTAACAGTCCATCTGGCCACAATGAGGAGAAAACCAGCCTCTGCAGTTGTCCTCCAGTGCCCGTGAATCTGAAATGGTTAATGATTTCATGAAGAGTCCAAGTCATCTAATTTTTATTTTGTGTGAGAGCACATGCAGTATTTATGTAAAAAGCTTCTCCAGCAGGCTTCTAATGGTGGAAACTATGGTTACTACTGCCCCATAGTGTGAATAGCTTGTCCCCAAGTAAGGCACTAAACGTGAGGAAGATTATAACATAATGACAGTTTGCTGAGAGCTACTTTCAGGCTGTAAATAATAAGCCACTTTTTAAACATCCTAACCCAGAAGCACTCCCTGCCCCCCAAAAACGTGTGTGGTAAGAAGATTTAGTTAATGTAGCTAAGTGAACAGAAAAGATCCATTTGGTTGCGTAGTGTTAATCTGGAACAGAGACCTTTTATTCACAAGTTTAATTATAGTAAAAGGTGAACAATTTAAGAAGGCCCTCCCCCCTTAACAATTTCGCACACAGTATAAAATAAGATCCACACAAATGTTCTGAGAGGTGGGGGGAATGGGATTAATTCAGACTTTGAAAGAAAAAGGGACTCATTAGACACTTGCTTTAAATTCTAGCATTGACCTGAACGTGAATTACTTGCAGTTGGAGCCAGGAAAGGGGGAAACTACCGGTGCATGGACTCCTAAGCAGTGGGGAAAGTTGTTGAGCTTTTCTTCTTTGAAAATGGAGCATTCTTATTAATAGTTCCATTGAGCGATCTTGCCATCTGTGAGGCATTAACCCAGAGACCCTCCTTCTCTTTGCAGGCTGGACAATTTGCTTAATATGGCCTATGGCGTAAAGAGGTAATTAAAACTCCACAGATTGCCAGATGTCCGTGTTGGCACAGACTGGGGCTAGAATTTTTTTTTAATTCACTAACTTTACTGTTTTTTTTAAATTCTTCCTTTTTCTTCCACCAGCATGTCAAATTCTTCATTTTAATTTCAGACCTCAGTTGATTTTGTTTCTTTTAGGGCACACAAAATGTATTTGTGTGTTTCACTTTTTCTTTTATTTGCAGGTGGGCTTCCTGTATGGTTCAGGTGCCACAGCTACCAAGCCCTTGAAAATCTTGTCCTCTGAGCGGCTTCCCTACCGGATAAAGCTCTAACTCTTTGCTGCCTGATTTTGCAAAATTGCAGAGCAACTGTTTTGCATTAGCAATGCCAAGATTCAGTTAAGAGGGCAGATTCCAGCAAATCTAAATTAGAACATTTTGCTAATCATGGCTGACAATCTTATAATTTTCAGTGGAAAAATTAGATTTTGGACTTCCAGCCCTGGCCACAGCATGAATTAATGCATGGGTGACTTTCTGACTCCCATCCCACCTCGGTGTGCCTTTCAGAGCACATCCTGAAATGAAGTGTATCTGTGTGCACCTCGACCAGGGGTTTCTTTTGTTACAGGTTTTAACAGTTAATATGAATCCTCCCTCGGTTATATATGTATGTGGGTTTTAAACTTGGTGTTTCGTTCATTTAAAGCCTTTTCTCTGGGTTGGGATCTCGGTAGGGTCAGGGCTTTGGGGACCCTCTGAATGCAGTGACAAAAGTGTTCCAGACACAGTGTGAAATCTGAATCTCAGGTAGTTGGGCGATTCCCACGTGTGCTTTTGCGAAGCTCCACTGCACTGCCAGCCCTAGAGCATCTTCATCATCCTGCTCAGTAGAGCTACACACTGTAATTCCCTTTCCTCTAGTCAAGGGAAAGAGACGTGGTCTTTAACAGTCAACGTCACACTCCCCCTCTAGGCAGTTCTTGGCCATGCACGGTAAGTACCCTGACTCTGGAAACCAGTGCACAGTGGTGGGAATGACTTGACCGCAGACTTCGTAGATTGCTATCCTCTGGGAGCTCAGCCCCAGATCCAAGAAGGATAATCGAGTTATCTGCACATGTCTAACACACCGCTTGCCTGTTCCCAAGCATTTTAGGTCTTTCCTACTTCTGCCCCATCCATGTGCTTTGACTTTAGTGAAAAGCACCAAGTGTTATAAAGAGTGATGCTTATAACGCAGGTGTGCCGAGGGAAGGCATAGCTGGAGCCAGTGATATAAATACACAATAGACAGCACTAGTTGGCACTGGACCTCTCATTTCCAGATGTAGATCTAGAATCTTTCCTCCCTAAGTCCTCCAGGTAGCGACTGCCTACTGGAGTGGAGTCTTGCTTGAAATCTCTTTGCTGGCTCTGACCTCGGCCTTCTAATAAATGCTTAGCTGTTCTCTGTGTGTAAACTGAAAGAGGTCAGTTCACCTGGTTGAAGAGGCAATCAAGAAGTCGGTCTTTAGAAATAATGCAAATAGCAATTACACTCATATTTGTTCTTCTAAGAATCTGTACCATAAAAGTTTTGGATTTTTGTCTAGTATTTGTTTTTAAGCAAAAGGAAAGATTGACTTGGTGAATAGTAGCAAGAATAATGTCTTAAGTTGTTATAGCAAGTGTACTTTTGGCAGCCATTCTTTTATCTAAATTCCAGTAAATCCAGAACAGTCCTTTAACAGGACTTCCAAATACTCAAGAATATCTTCTTTTTAAAAGCAGTACCAGCAGGCCTGGTGGCACACTCTCATAATCCCTGCTCTTGAAAAACTGAGTCAGGAAGCATTGCCTTCAGATCGAGGCCAGCCTGGGCTACATGATGCGTTCAGGCCAGGCTGTATGTAGTGAGACACTGTCTCAAAAAATGAAAGCAGTCTAACACTTTCCCCATATTCTTCTTTAATTTTTGCTTCCTGTTCTCCTACCCACTCTTGTGAAAGTTCAGTCTGAAACAAAATGTTAACAAATACTGTTGTGCAGCAGACACTTGTGTCTTGATTCCTTCACCTGAGGCTCACATCACTGATCACACATGAAGTTATTTTATCAAACAGTGAATAGAATCTGAAGTTATTTTTTCTTCTCAGGATTACGTAAAAATTAAGGTTGCTAAGCCTAATACAAAAGTAGTTGCAATAGGACTTAGTTTTATCCTTTCTTAATGTATAGCAGAAATTCAAGACATATAAATGCATAAGCCACTTGAAATTTTGTTCCAGTGATGCTTAGAAATGAATTCCAAGGCAATATAACCTCAAGCCATGCTACATCTTTATTGTTATCCCTGAAGTTTTGGGGAGACAACTTTTTAATAAATGCTATGTGAATCATTAGCAATAACAAGACGTGTCTGTTCATGTACATGTTCCTCCATCCCCAGTAGTATCACAGATCTTCAAGAGCCAGAGGACAAAAGATGGTAGACTTGAGGACTTCCAGGGCCATCCCTAATCTGCCCCCAAAATAAATTTCTCTAAACGTTGATATGAGCCAGTTGTTCAACTAATCAACAAATATTTAGTTTTTCCTATGTGTCACTATGTCTCTGAGAGTCCTATATCTGTTCCATGGAGTAAATAAGTAACACAACAGAATGGAGTGTAGGAGAGCCCTGTGCCGTTCCGGGGTTGGGGTAGAGTCAGGGTGGGGTAACGTGTGAGTATACGTTAATAGAACTCTGAAAGGGCCTTGCTCTAGAGCACTGGGAATTGCCTTTCTTGGCATGTACGTGCCTTAGCTCTCTAGCCATGGCCATCAGAAAAAATGCCACAGATGTTAGTTTTTGCATTTTGGTGTTTAAACTCTGAAGACTCCTGCAAACACTTACTCGGCCCTCTGCCCCATGTCTGTGTCTGTGCATCTGTGTTATCCCTGGTCAGACTGATGTCTGGACCAGTCCCCCCTTCTGCTTGTCCTCCCAGGTTCTCCCCCATCACCATTGACGGGATGACGAGCCTTGTGGGAATGAACATCCCAGGTCACACAGGCACAGGCTGGTGTATCTTCGTCTACAACCTGTCCCCTGATTCTGACGAGAGTGTCCTCTGGCAGCTCTTTGGCCCCTTTGGCGCAGTGAACAACGTCAAGGTTATCCGTGACTTCAATACCAACAAGTGCAAGGGATTTGGCTTTGTCACCATGACCAACTACGACGAGGCAGCCATGGCCATTGCCAGCCTCAACGGGTATCGCCTGGGAGACAGAGTGTTGCAAGTTTCCTTTAAAACCAACAAAGCCCACAAGTCCTGAATTCCCATCCTTACTTATTAAAATATATATATAAATATATACGAACAAAACACACACGCGCACACACACACATACACAAAGAAAGAGAAACAAACTTTTCAAGGCTTATATTCAACCATGGACTTTATAAGCCAGTGTTGCCTAAGTATTAAAATATTGGATTATCCTGAGGTGTACCAGGAAAGGATTTTATAATGCTTAGAAAAAAAGAAAAAACAAAAAAAAAATACCTTTGATGCATTGAATGTTCTTTCATAGCTGTCGTTGTTGAATATAATATACATAGATAGCAATGTGCAGGGATTTTTACCCAGCCAGCTAACTTTACTACCTTCCTTGAAGGTGGGTCTTTTTAAGATGACCATTCGCTCATTTGAAGAAGAAAAACAAAAAACAAAAAAAAATAATAATAAAAACAATTTTTACAAAGTAATAGGATTCCGAGAAAGAAAAAACGATTTTCTTTTTTGTCAAAATGTTGATCCAATCAGATTGGTTAAACCCCCACACAAATTTAAGAGGAACAATAAAAATTGCAAAAATGAAAAAACTTTTGCAAATTTTTTTATTTTTCCTTTTTTCTTTTATATCATGTGAACTAAAACAGTCTTCTGTTAGGGGACGGGGGAAGGGGGGTACCTGATGACATTAACAATTTAATAACATTAACATTGTTGCCAAAGAGGTGGTCTCTTTGCTGAAAATGGGTTTCAAGAAAAATCTATTTTTATAAAATATAAAGAATTTTTACAAGAGAATCTGGATTTGAGAAAAAAATATTTTGACTGGCTAATTTAGGGGAAATTGACAACTTTGTCGCGTTCATACTGCACTGGTAACTTTTTAGAGATCAAGATGTGTGTTTTAAACTGGATTCGTAGACTGTTTTTTGAAGGATGGGCTATAAACAGATGATCTTCATATCTTTTCATAGCATGTAATAATAATAAAAATATTAATTACTAGGGGAAAGGAGTGTTTGTTCTACCCAGGGTACCACAGTTCCCCACAGTCAAAACCCAAAAGCAAGGAGATGAGTTGAAAGACAATTTTTCTTTAAGTCATCAGTATGGGATATCAGCAGAACAAAAATTAAAAAGATTAATTTTCCTTTTTCTCTAAAACTTCCTTAGTTTGAGCAGTAGGTGCTACAAAATTATTTACATATCTTAGTATCATAGTTCAATGTAATGTGTTTAGGAGAGGAAAACAAAAGATACATTTGCTTTAAATTCATTAAGCAATTTTCAAATTCACTTTGTAGCCCATGCTGGTAGAACTGGGCTGTGTTGGTACATTTGAACACTGTTTATGTTGCTTGAAACACTTATTTATTTAATTGCCGATGTGATGATGCCTATGGCCGAGATCAAATATAGCTAGATTGGCTAGACTACTTATTTGTTTACTTAAACTATGGGAAGAAGCATATTATTGTGTCATTCTGTTGTGTGTGTATGTGTATATATAATATAAATATATATATATATATAAAGTTATTTTTTCTTTGGTTAATTTATTATAAGTTGTAACACTTGGCTAGTTTTGTTTGTATATGTCTTAAAATGTTTTCTTATGATATTTAAGTGACAGTTAAAGAGGTATCAAGGTAACTTGTGTAGAACTATTGTTTGATATATTGTCATGTTTGTTGTGAATCTTTTTTCTTACTGCACAGTAGAAAAATAAAAACAACTGGGTCTTTATTTTAATGTAATTCAGATTGGGAAAAACAAAACAGAATAAGGGAACAAATTGACTGCGGGAGCACTCTCCCACGTCCAGTGCACTGATCATTTTAGTATGTTTGTGCTTTGTACGGTTATATATTTAAAACAAAAACAAACAAAAAAATACAAGAGTTCATGCTCTTCCCTGGGTAATAGAAACAGTTACTCGCTATGCATAATCTAGTTGATAGTTAAATTTGCTATTGCTTTTCTTGTCTTGTTATATAAAATCTTTTCAATACAAGTTTAGTCTTAATGGTAATAAAACGTTATGGTTATTTATAACTTGTGCTTATTTTGTGCATTTTTTCCCATGCTGAACCCACTAAGTGCATGTAGACAGGACTGTTGTTTTCACACTGAAGAGGCAAACTTTGTAGTAGTCGTCGTAGTGGTAGACAGATCATGAAAACCAAGGCTGCATCATAGACTCCTCCTTTAAATTTTTTTTTCCTCTTTTTCAGTTTTGAAAAAAAAAAAAACAAAAAACACCAGATTTCAGTTCAGAGAACACTTGTTCAACCTTCAGGGAAACCTTTTTACGTCACCTGCTATGAATGAACGCAGTTTGCTGGCAAAGTTTTGTTGCATTTGCTAAGCATTAGTGGGAAAGGCATGCCAAAATCTCTTCTCTATAATGTGTTCAATCTGGGGGAAAAAAAGGAAAAAAAAAAACCTTAGGACCAGGCAGTGTATTCTTTAGTTGTAAATGAATGACTTCATGTTAATCTTGCTAGTTTAGATGATTTCTGAGGGAAAGTATTGTAAATGTTTTTTTTTCATAATCTTGTTGTGTTTGAATTATTTGTACTTTATCTGTCCAGACAATAAATGAAAGTGTGTAGAATGAATTTGAGCTTCCCAAATTTTTAAATGTGTTCATTCAAACTTTTTTTTTCCTGTGACATCTGCAGATTTCCCCAATATTTTTATCCTTAAACCAGGGAAAAGAAAAAAAAAAAAGTAGAGTGAAATTCTGTTTTGCATCTTAGCCCAGTCTCTCAGAGTCAACTCAGGATTCAGAAGTCATTGCCCTAGTTCTGTACTACTAAAAGTGTGGTCCCCAGTCGGCAGTATCAGCATCATCTGGGAGCGTGTTGGAAATGCAAACTCTTGGGCTGAATGCAAATCTGTATTTAACCAGATACCGCCAGGTGAATCACTGGTGATTGAAAGTTTGAGGAGCACCGCTCTGGCTGACAAACCAGAACACTTGTTATTTCTTGCACCATGATGACCCATTAGTGTGTGTTACTCATTTATAAGCATAGCTCTGACTTGGCCACAGGACACAGAGTCACCGATTGCAGAGCATCTATTATGCATCAGTTAGCCGAGTGTTGTCCTCTCCATTCTATCCCTCTCTCCACTCAGCAGCGTGAGGAGTAGATGGTGTTTTCCTCACTTCACAGATGACAAGACCAAGGCTCAATGAGATTAGGAACTTGAAATCTCAGCACATTTCCAGCTGGGTTTTGAAACTGAGTCTGACTCTACAAAACAGCCGCTCAACAGTGAGATAGGAGAACTTGTGTGGTGTTAAAAGTAGCAGACCGTTTGTATTGAAAGTGACGGCTACACAAGTACTGTCAATATTTTTATTGTCACATGCATTTTTGTTTAGAAGTAGCAAATATTTCGCTTTCTTCCTTTTTTTTTTTTTTTTTAAGGTTTTTTGAGACAGGGTCTCGCTTTGTGGTTCAGGCTGGCCCTGAGCTCAGCCTCCAACTCACATCACAGCAATCCTCCTGCCTCTGCCTCCCAAGTGCTGAGATTACAGGTGTGAGCCACCATGCCCGGCACTGTGGTATGTGGTACTGTTTGCTGCTGGGGTGAGTCTCCACACCCAGTATTGTTATGTGGTTACCAGGGATCGAACCCAGGTCCTTGCACTTGCAAGACAGGCACCAGAACCACTGAGCTGTATCCCCAGCCCTCACTTTCTTACTTTTGAACAGAAACCCTAAACATAGAGGTGTTCATACAGTGTGGAAAGCACATGATTTAAACTCCACCTAGAAAGAAGAAAACTGCCTACCACATTAAAATGTGCCCTGAACTTTACAGAATGAGCTTTTTAGTGATTTCCTAGGATGATCACTCACTGATGATCTACTGTCTGTCCTTCATTTTCATTTTCTTGCTAATTGAAAATTCATAATACCTGTGACACATCACCATCTATAAAGGGATACTTCAAGAAGAAATGCTCCCACTGAGCCAAATGAACGAACAGTCAAGCTCTGTTCCATTTCTCATTAACCCCTTTTTTATTATTATGTTAAATTACTGTATTGGATGGAATAATTAAATTCAAAGTATGGAACTTAATTAACCAAGCTAAATATTAAACCTCTGTGTTAGCCTGAACGTCACAGAGTGAACTCACAGCTTCTTCTTTTAGTTTTATCTTAAAGACAAGCCCTTGTCTTTTTTTCTAATGGACATTCAAACAAATAATTACCTCAAAACAAAAGTTTGGAGAACACCTTTGTAGGGTCAGAAATGTTGCTGCCAAACCTGAGAGTTCTCACTCATCACTTCCCCTGATCATTCAAAGCATCAATTTAGAGTATTTCAAATGGATAGATGCATATTGGAATATTATAAGTCAGTGGAATCATTATATTTCATTCTCTATCTTCTGACAGATCGGTCCTGAAAGTTTCATGAATACATTTTTAAATAAGTCATGAAGATATCCATAGAAGGACATCATTATACATACACTGTCTTGACAACATTTCCCAACATCAGCACAATGCTTAACTACCTAACATCAAATAAAAAAATTCACCGTATTGCAAGTGTAAGCCTTTCACCCTAAATCTCCCATCAAACATAGATAGTTTCTGTAGGAGTTGGTAGGCAAGTTCTAACGAATCACAATAATGCAGAGATTATCAAACTCTCTAAGGTCTTAAGTACATGAAAGATTGCCTGACACAGAAGGCTGACAGCATTCACTTATGTTATTTCTGTCAAAGTGAGAGGAAGGAAGAGTGTAAAAATGCTCATATCTATAGCCATCCCACTTCACTACCAGCATCAATTTTTTTTTAACTTTTATTACTTAAGATCAAGGACTGACCAAACAATTACAGCCAAAAATTTTTATCAGTTTAGTTGTTTAAATTTTATTAATTAAGATCAATAACTTAGTCATTTGTAAATAAGATTTTACCCCCAAAGAACAACATTTAAAAGCACATTTGAAACTTCCAAAGTCCTGTGAGGTACCTATACCTTGTAAATACCTGAGCTTGTCAAAATATGACACACATTGCTTTTTGCCGTAGATAATTCAGGAAACTTCTAGCCCTTGAAAATGCTTTATCCTTCCTAGAGTCACTATGCACTTGTTCCCTAACAGACATACACATAGAGACATGCAGTGGCAAGTATTTGTACAGTTAGGGACAAATCTCTTTTTTTTACTCAATCTGTGCATTCAAAAAGTATCCCTGACAAGGTAGCACTAACAGTAAATGTTTTCTAAATGGAAATCTCAACTGAAGCCATTCTGACTGGACCCCTTCCACAGCGTTAACAAGAGCTCGTGGAGTGTAGCTGTGGAATATTCTACGGCCTTCACTGACTTTGTCCTAACTGAAGAGCACAGTAAAGGCAAATCATTTCCACAAGGTAAAATCAAGTTTTATTATTGTCCAAAAATGACTCATACTATTCCTTTATCTTATTAAGATTTTGGCATATTAGATAATAAGATAATTTCTCCTAGTACAGTATTTATGTAAAAATCATATTTCTCTCTGAGCAGATCACTTACAGAAGTGTCCCTTAACAGGAGAGAATGATGCATAATCAGCACTTAAGATTAAAATAGACCTGAGAACATTAAAGTGTTCCTTCAGTTAAAGTAATAGCATTTCTCCAGTCTCATTTTTGTTTCTGTGGCAGAGTGAAAACTGGCTTGAATCACCCAGCCCCAGGCTAGTTTCCAGAAGGCTTTCCTGTGAGCTTAATCTACAGCTTAATCTACTGGTGGTTCAAATGCAAAGTGGACTCACGGGGCAAGCCGGTATGTTCTGTGATTATTTCAGAAGGTTTCCAGCAAAGTTCTTGAGGTGTAAAAAGTTGTTTCTAGAAAGTATCAACCAGCATGTACTAAGTCTGCTGTGCCAGCACTATGCACACATATAGGCCTTGTGAAGAGCATCACCTTCCCCTTTAGAACAAAAGGAGGCTCAGAGAAATTAGACATTTCATCCAAGCAAGCACACAACAAATCAAGAACTCAAACCGAGCTCTTCTCAAGTCAAACAAAGAACTGAATGAAATCAGCAAAAAGTTGCAAAGTCTATTTGAAAAAGTAAAAGGGAAAAACAAGGGAAAAAACCAGCTCCACAGAGCAAACTCGAGCTGAGTAAAATAGGAAAAGGTAGATAGAAGTGGACCCTGGAGGAAGCAGAGTGGAATCTCATGAGGAAAGCCAGGACAGAAAACTCTTCTTGATAACCTCTGTCCTTTTTATTCCGTCCAAATCTTGAGGAAACCTGTGAGAACTTCTGCCTACGGGTCCTGAGCGGTAGTGTTGGGATCCCACATCTCAAGCTAGACCAGCCCATCCTATTGGGAACCTGGTCAAGTTCTCCCAAGACATCCTCACACGAGGCTTTGGGAACTGTTCTGTGCATGTGTTCCATGATCTTGTAGTTAACAGGTCATCTCTGCTCCTGCTCCCTAGCCACCCTAGCCACGCCATAATCTCCTGTGTCTCCTCCACCTGGGACTCCTGCCCTGGTCATCACTTAGACATTAACACATCTTCCTTTCCATTTTAAGCATCATCTTGTCAGTTCCTACTTCCTGTCTCACTTCCTTTGATACTTGACTCAAAATAATGCTCAACTCCCCTGGGCCCTTCAACCCACCTTTTACTATCCCTTCCTCCTACCGATCCTTCTCTTCCTTCCCCAATCAGTTTAAATTCTAAAAAAAAAAAAAAAAATACACACACAGTCCTTTCCCTGTGTATGTTCCCATTTTCCTTGGTTTTTCCTCACTCCTTTGTATCTTTTCATCTCAACCAAAGATTCTCCTCCTCTGTACCTGCACCCTGACAGCCACACCCACATAGAAAGACATATCAATGCCTTAAACTAGTGATCTCTAGCCCCACTTGAGCCCCAGGACTTCCTGAAGCTCACACTGTACTTCCCAAGTTTAGTGACTCTCCTACTTTCTTCAATTCTCCTACTCCTCCCTCCCTCCTCATTTTCATTCTTCACTGAAAATACTGCTTCTTATTTCACTGAGCAAAATCAAGGTGACCGGAAGATGACCCCCGTTAGCACACCCCCCCTTCTCTCCCAGTACTATGCAAGGACTATGTGTTTCAGTTTTCTCACCTCCATGTTAGAACCCACTCCCTGACCTGCTCGAGAACGCAGAGTGTACCTCTCAGCCCACCAGCGAGCCTCTCTCATCTCCAATCACCACGTTTTCCCTCTCTAGTGGGCCAATCCCATAACATGCAAACATCACATTCTCTCATCTTTAAAAAATAAGTAAAATAGGCCAGGTTTTAGCTCAGTGGTTCTGGCCTCTGCCTAGCAAGTGCAGGGTCCTAAATTCAGTCCCCAGTAACCACATACCACAATGCCAGGTGTGGTGGCAGCTCACATCTGTAATCCCAGCACTTGGGAGGCAGAAGCAGGAAGATTACTGTGGGTCTGAGGGTGAGTTTAGGATCAGCCTGAACTACAAGGTGAGACCTTGTCTCAAAAAAAAAAAAAAGAGTAAAATGCTTTTTACCCAGATTCCCATTGCGCTCTGATTTATTACTTCCTCTCAGCAAGAAAAGTTACTGGAAGTTAGTGATGGTAATACCATCTTTTCCCATCCTCCTTTGCACTCTGTCTAATGAGATTTACTCCCCCACTACTCTTCCCAAGCTGCTCTTATCTAGGTCACCAGTGATCTCCCCCTGGCTAGATCCAAAAGGCTGGTCTCAGTCCTCCCCCTACATAGTTACAATCCTCAGCATTTGATCCTATCAAACACTCTCTCCTTAAAATGCCCCTTCACTTGCCTTCTAGTACTCCCTACTCACCATCTGTCCTCCCTGCCTTGTTGGCCACCCCTCAACTTTCTGCTCTCCAAATGTTAGGGACTGAGTTCTTGGATAATAATCTAACAATATCACTCTCTAGGACCACTACCCCAAAGCAGAGATTTAAATTCAACTAATTCTTGGATGACAGCCAACTACATATTCTGACCCAGTCCTCTTTTCTGAACTCTGGAGACATACATTCTGTTGCTTATTTGACATCTTCACCTGGCTGTCAAAAAGATTCTCCCTTTAAACATGCTTCTCCAAATTTACTTTTGACCTCCCATCCCCTCAACCTATTTTCTTCCCCATCTCAGCAAAAAAACAGTGCCATCCTTCCAGTTGCTCGAACCAAAGCCCTTCCAGTTACATTTACCTACATGTTTTCCTTCTAGCCCTAAAAAAAAAAAAAAAAAACTCCCATTGTGAAAAGATTTGTGTCCACTTTGCTCACTACTGTAACCTCAGCTTCTGAAACAGTGCCCCGCCCCCATCCTTAGCATTCAGTACATATTTGCTAACTAAAGGAATAATTCATTTAATTAAATGATTTGGCTATCAAGCCATTCATCACCTGTTCACTCAACAGGTAAAATACAGACTACAATAAAGGCAAGGAAGAAAAGTGGTGTGAAAGAGAATAAGAGGAAGTCTACATGGGTAGAGGAGAGATGTTTTTCCTGGAAAAGATGTCTTTGAAATCGGACCTGACGTATTAGGAGCCACCATGGAATGTGCCAGGACAAGAAGTTTGATGCAAAGACCAGAGGTGGTTAAGAACTTTTATGGATTCTAGGAAACAACAGACAGGCAGAGGTACAATAGAACATGAGGAAGGGAAGTGAGATAGTCCAGAGAGTAGGGCAGGGCAGATCAGGCAGGCTTTTACAAAAGACTCTAGTGAAGACTAGGAATTTTATTCTAAGGTCACTGAATTCATTTGTCATGTCAACTTTCTAAATAAAGAATATAGAGTGATGTTAAGATCTGAGAATTTGGATCCCTCTCCTGCCAGTTTGCAAGTATCGTTCCCTCTCTGAACTCCACATTGGGAAAACTATTTTTTACATGCATATCTGGTACCATTTTCTTGAGGTTCAAGTGATATTAATTAGGCAGAGAACCTTTTAGCTTGGTAAAACAGTGATTCTCAGAATGCAGTCCCAGGAAAAGGGATTAAGAGAAGTACCAAAAGAGAAAAGGAAAATGATGGTTTCTCTGTGAAGACTTTAAAACATTTAGACTAGGCAAGAGCTGTTTTGCTATGGCATATATTTTTTGTTTTGTTTTGTTTTTTTAAGGATTTTTGAGACAGGGTCTCGCTTTGTAGTTCAGGCTGGCCCTGAGCTCAGCCTCAAACTCACATCACAGCAATCCTCCTGCCTCTGCCTCCCAAGTGCTGAGATTACAGGTGTGAGCCACCACGCCCGGCACTGTGGTATGTGGTACTGGCTGCTGCTGGGATGAGTCTCCACGCCCAGTATTGTTATGTGGTTGCCAGGGATCAAACCCGGGCCCTTGCACTTGCAAGACAGGCACCAGAACCACTGAGATAAATCCCCGGCCCCTGCTATGGCATATATTAAGACTTCCTAGTGATGCCAAAGGGTTTCCAACCAAAAGCCCAGCAAAGTTCCTAGCACTTTAGAAGGCATGCTGAGAATTAGTCAGAGTTCAGGGTTCTGGCCTGATAAAGCCACAAAGGTTTGTGCACCCCAACCCCTGCCCTTACCTTGGCTGTTGACTCTCACCCCATCTCCTCCCTCTGTGGAAGCTCCCTGGGCCTCATCTCTGTGCTCAGAGGAAGTTAAAAGAGAAGCATTGATGAAAAGACAGTCACTGCTGCTCCAAGGTCAGGATGGTTCCAAGAAGGGTTGCAAAAGGAGTAGGGCATCTGAGAGGCAGTTCAGAGGCCCAGGCCCATGTGAGAGCTGAGCTGGAGTTCCAGCCAGGACCAGCTCAGCAGGGTGGCACGGACAGTAGCTGCAGCTCTTCTGCCATCTTCATCCAGCTCCCTAGGACTGCTCAAGAGGTGTTGGAGCTGCTGAAGGAAAAAGAGTAAACTTCCATGTGCTAACGTGGCCACACTTGGCCCAAGGACGGGATCTGGGGGTTCAGGGCACAGGCAATGATTATGATACTCTTTCATGAGTACAGACCAAGAGTCGAGGCTTTACTATATTATCTATAACCCTCCTAACACGTCTTTAACAACACAGAATTTGCTTCACTTTACAAGCCAGGAAACTGAGATCCAGAGATATTACATGCCTTTCCCAGCACCTGGAGCTTGACCATGGAGAAGCTGGGATTCTAGCCTGGCTTGTTGGCCTCTAAAGCTCTGTGTACTAAGCTCCATGGCCTCCCCCTGAGAAATCTGCCTTTTCTTTCCTCTTACAGAGACTGGGGGAAGAGACATTAAAGATGCCTCTGCCCTTCAAGGATGGAGATTTAAACGATTTACATTGATGGGTTGTAAAAAGGGTTCAGTGATTTAGAACAGAGACCCACATGCAGTAAGTACTTTGTTATCATCCTTTAACCAAAGTTTCTTCCTATACAGCTTGTGCCTCTACTGTCAGGAATCCTGAGGGTTTTCCTTTCCTAAAAGATTTTAGCTTGCAATAAGAATTAAAATAGTAATTATCAGAATGTGGTCCCAGGACAAGCAGCAATAGCATCAGCAACTAATTAAAAATATGAATTCTCAGGTCCCACCCCAGTCATAATTAGAAATTTGGGGTGAGGCCCAAATATATGCTTTAGCATACTTTGCTGGTTATTGAGTTTGCTACATATCACTGAGTAGAGGGAGCTACTAGCTGTTGTGACACACATATACCGCACACACACACACACACACACACACACACACACACAGTGGCTTAACACATAGATGTTTTACTCCATATATGCACAATATCCTTTTAGATGTTTCCAATGAGTAGGAAGTATTCATTGAACTGGATGCTCCTTCATCTTGTAAGTCAACCACCCCTAAGGCATTGGACCCTTTTTGAATAAGGGCAGCAGAGAAGGCAGAGAGAAGGGGTTGCATACTTGAGGTTTCCATGGGGCCATAGTAACTGCAGACAGACTGGGATACAGTCATGCTGTAATTCTCTGGAAGAGGAAGAGTCTTGGAGAGAGTTCAGCAAATACAGCAGTGACCTCACTTGGCATTGAAAGCCCTTTGGAAACTTTTCTTCCACAGTAATCCCTTGCCAGGGCTCCTTGCACTCTGGAACCCCAGTCCTCATTATGAAACCCCAGAAACTCTATGCCTGTGTGCATACAGCTGGTCCATGGAGGATTCCCTTGCCTCATTGTTCCTTGCCACCCTCGTTCCCATGCTCACTAGTTAGTGGGATCCCGCACATCCTTCAAGACCAACTCAGGGTTGTGTCTCTTCCTGTAAAGGCCACACTAACCCTCTCTTACTCCTTGCCTTGGGAGAGGATCCAGTAGCAGCTCTGTGAATCCCACCTCTCCTCCTCCAAACCATCCACCAGATACATCAAAAAATCATTTCTGTTTCCTCACTCAAATGTCATTTCCTAGATGGCAAGAAAAAGGTTTACTACAAGTGTGTGCTCAGGGCTGACATAGAGCTGGCCTCAATAACTGTTTGCTGAAAAATGGACAAGGGGTGAGTGGCAGAGAAGAAACTCTGGGCTGGCAAGAGCCAGGGGTCTCAGTGGCAGACTCACATCACTGAAGCGAACACCCAGAGCCTGCAGTTAACATTGTCCACCTTGAGGTATTTACAAAATGCATGATGAGGTGACAGTACAGAACACCAAGGAGTCAAGGAGAGTTGTAGCAGTGAGTTACTGGAGCACCCTAAATGTGACATGTAATGTGTGGGAGGGATCAGGAAGTCTCCCACAGTGTAACTTGCCCATCTGGAAAGACTGGCAGCCAGGAACAATCACCCAGCTCTTGGGCTGATGGTCAGGATGGGTCTCTGGAAGGAGCGATCCAACAGCAAGCTAGGGGCCAAGACGGCACTGGTGCATCAGTGCATTGCACTGGTGCATTGGTAAATGAGGACCTCTCACAAAACTTGTTACCAAAACTGGCCATTAGGTTCAGGCCCCCTTGTAGGTGTGGGGCAGCCACTGGAGTGTGTGCCATATAGGAAGTGCTAGGGCAGCCTCTGTCTATTTCAAGCTCTGAGTTCCAGGAAAGCCAAAGCATTGTATTCTTTCTTTATCATTCAAGACAAAAAAATGTGCTAGGCACAGAGGAGATACTAAAAATATTATTTTAGCAAATGGGTGGATGGATGAGTGCATGAATGGATGGATGACTAAACTTCTCAAGTTTCTTTTCCTACAAGTGAGAATTGGTTCTGGAAATTTTCAAATGGGCTTCAGACTATAAAGAGTAGAACAAACTGAGAAAGAATTACTGTAGAGAAGGTCATTTTGATCTTAGAATCTGGAGAATTCTAAGGTCAGCACCTTCTGGGACATAAGAAGTTAAGGAGTAAAATGGCCCACTCTCTTGTCCATGCCAGATTTTACCCTGGGTGGAAAAAAAAACTAACATGAGAATGAATGAGTTGTTCTAACTAAATAATCACTGTTCTTTGGCTCACATAAGAGTGATTGTCTCCATGAGTGCCCCAAAGGGCAGACCTTGTCCTTGGCTTTCCTATGTTCAGACCCAACCAGCCTCAGTATCACCAGCCAGGATCCCAAGAGATGGTGACTCAGAAGCAGCTACTCATGCTGCAGGCCTGTGTTCTGACCTGGAGGTGCAGCCCCGTCCCTGCCCTCCAACTTCAGGACAGGGAGCAGAAGCTACTACAGGGCACTTGGTGGGTGTTCAAAAGCCCCTGTTCAGTTACATAAAAGTAAGGGATAAATTCACATCAGTGAAGGCTGTTTATTAAGTGAATGGATGAAACCTTTTAGGCTCCATTCTTTGTCTTTCTTCCATTTCACAATGAAAGACGTCTTGCATCTTAAAGACCAACCGAAGACCACCTCCCTGCACTCTCATCCTCTTCTCTAGACCCTCATCACTCCTGAAAGAAAGTTTTCGGATGTTTATATTCACTATCTCTACTAGCTTTTTCCATCACTGGGACACAATACTGACACCACAATTTAGAAGAGAAGTTGAATTTGGCTCACAGTTTTAGGGATTCGGTCCACAGCCAGCTGGCTCCAACGGAGAGACGTCACGATGGAACGGAACAGCAGAGCAGATCTGCTTATTTGATGGCAGCCAGGAATCAGAGCAGGATAACAATGCCAGAAAGAGGGGGCGAGGAGGGTCCATATATAGTGCCCAAAGTCACGCCTCCAAGACCTAACTAGAAGCACTCAAAAGCAGGCATTTACTAATTCCTTAGCTGCCTCCCAAGTCAATCAAACTGACACAGTTGAGCTTACCCACCACACTTTCCCCAAGATATTTTACCCAATCTCATGACTGCATAAGCAGCTTGTATTCTAATGGACAAATCCATTGCTTCAGCCTAGACTTTCATAGGTCCAGGTACCCACTGAATCTCTACCTGGATGGCAACAGGTACTTTTCAGTCCAACAGATGCAGAAGAGAACTCAGTATCTGCCCTCTAGAATCTTCATCTCCTTTGGCATTCCCATTTCAGAAGCAGACTCTTTCCATCATTCCCATGTATCTAGATGTTGTCCTTGGTTCCCTCTTTCCTTTACCATGCACATTCAATCAAAGATTAGACAACTCTAAACTCTAAATGTAGGCCCTGGAATATCAATTCCTCAAGGGAACAAGGTCACAAAATTCTATAAAAAGTAAAGAAATTGAACAGAAGCTCTCAGAAGTTTGAGGGACAGGAAATTCCAGTGCTCAGCATCACTTGTCCTTGTTAAAGCCTCCTTAGAAATTCACAAGGGCATGGTTCATGATCGCACCTTTACGGTCCCACTTCCCCGCCATCACTATGGGCTGTGGTCAGAAGTCCAAGTGGAGCTGGTTCGGGAAAAGTATGAAAACATTCCCAAACACCTGGGGAAAGGCTACCATAGACATCAGTCACCCAGAAACCAAGAAGTCAAGGTAAAAAATAAGAAAGAGGCCAAAGGTTACAGTAGCAAGTGCTAAGGAGGCAGCCCTTCCATATCTCATGGGCACATGAAGTTGCTTTGGGTGAGCATCAAAGTGGATGATTTGACTCCATAGTGAGTGATATAATACATTCTCCTACATATATTCTGTCTGCCAATCAGAAAATGACCTTCAAAATTAACCCTGAATCAAACCAACTTTTGTCCATTTTAAATGTTATTAACCTTTTCCCTAATATGATTGTGACAAATGATACAAACAGATATAGACATACTCATATATGAAATGGGAGTGACTAGATATGTAACAATGTGCATCAATCAATTAGCTCAGTTATTCTACAGTGATATACAACCTTAGAGTCTTGATGACTTAAAATAATTAAGGTTGATTTTGCAATAGGAGCCCATTTTGAATCACCAGGAAAGCCCTGTTCACCATAGTCCCTGACGCCCCCAGAGTGTCAGAAGTTCTGTGTTGGTAGTGGTTTTCATGAGAGCAGGGAAAAGCAAATGTCAGGAATCATACGCTAGCTCTTTAACTTTCCTTCTATAAATGTTACTTCCACTAACATAGCTTGAGAAATCCAGTCATACAGCCATTCATAAACATAAAAGAGGAGGAAAGTGCCTGGAGAGAGAAGATAAGTAGACACTCCACAGATGCTGACCACAGAATGGATGTGCTACAGCCATGGAGAGATATGGGTGTGATACACAGGGTCAGTGACAATGGAATGTATCTGTGCATGACTCCAGTGAAAATCAGTAGAAGCGTACAGGCCAGTTGCTTATATTCTTTCTCTCTAGTGTCTTACCCATTACCCAACATTTAGTTTATTTCCCAAAACCATCCCCTGTGTCAATAGCACTCCTAAACTGTCTTTCTACTGAGGATAGACAGGCTGGGACTCCATTTCTCCTCTACACAAAGTTCTGCTTTTCTTGACACCTCTACAAGGCCAGGCCTTCTTTCATCAAAAGTAAGGTCCTCAACTCCTGGAACTTAGTGATTTGTCCAACTCCACGGTAGACTAGCAGTTGCATTCCATTCAACATCTTAGCCAGTAACCATTCTTCATTTGCTCCTTGATCTTCTGACAACTCCTGGCATATTGAATGGCTGCCCTTATCCTAGTCCCAACCTAAATATGTGCACTGGGTGTCCTTGAAGGTAAGACACTGATATTGTGAAGAGACCAGGGGATTGGGGTCAGATCTCACTTCCACGTGTACCAACCTCACAGTAGTGGGTTTCCACATCTTATAAAATACAGACAACAACAGCAACCTTAATGGATTACTATGAGAGTGAAAAGAGAAAGTGTGTATAGATCATGTTTTTTGTTTTGGTGATCTTATAAGCATGTGTCAGATCTTCCCAGACTTTAATGAGAAGGACTTGGATTGTGAACTCTGACTCCTTGGTCTTGGGAGCTAGGGTAGTATCTGAAACTTAATTGGTGCTTAATAAATGTCTGCTAATGAATAGAACACATTTTGTGGACACGTGTGACACACATATACATATACATATACATATACATATACATATACGAAGGAGAGAGAAAGAGAGAAGATACTGGGTAGATATGAAGATGTTGAGCAAGGCACACAGCCCAGACACACTAAACTGAAGCTAGACCCATCCTCCTCTGAGACTGGCATCCAGTTGTCCTCATCTTTAGACATGTCAAGAATTGGACACGTTATTAAGATCTCTTGCAGGGACTTGCCTGTCAGCTGGCCTTCGGGCTGCAATACAGTGATCTGACATCTTCAGCACACAATTGCTAAAGCACTCTTCCAGAGTTGTTGGGTATAAATATTTGCCTACTTTAGCAGGAGTTTGGGTTTAATAATAGGGAGAATGTGGACTTGAATTTGGTCGAATTGGATTTGGGGAAAGGCAGAGCAGATAACAGGGTCCTGTTCACTAGCTCAAAGATTGCTGCTAGCCAGAGAACTCTCAAGGAAGACTGGGCTTTCCAAGCAAAGAATGAGACACAAAAGAAACCTAACAAGTGCTCTGGAGAGAAGGAGCTATGACGCAGCACGCACAGCCAGGCCTGTTCTGGCTTAGAATCCTTCAGCGTCTCTGCAGGGGCCTAAGGATCAAGACTTGACACTCGAGCTTTCTGAGGTCTGGCCACCCCTCCCATCTTCAACTTCACCCCTTCTGCCCAGGTGTCGACCCCACCACTACGTGCAGACTCTGTGCAGCTCAGGGCTCATCTAGCTTTTTTCTGGACACAGATCCCATCTTATTTCTTTTCCTTTGCAATGGCCTAAACCAGGCTGGTCTAGACTCAGTCAACTAATTTTAGGGAGACATTTACTATGTAACCAACATGATTCTAGATCTTATGGGTAAAAGCAGTTAATAGAACAAAATAAAATTCCAGTGCTACAAGGAAGAAATAGAATAAAAATAAATAAAAAATCTTTCAGATGCTGATAAAGAGATCTACTGAAAATAAAATGTTTGAGTTGAGATCCCCAATGACATTACATAGCACCTTTTTCCAACCCAACCCCATGATGATAAAACTGCAAAAGCGACTGTGCAGGGAGCATTTGCTAGCACTGGCCACTGTATTAGGTTCTCAGCACAGAATGTCATTTTTGGCAGTAAAAAATTCTCCTAGGTAATCCTCACATCACCAATAGCTGTGAAGAGTACATGGAAATTACTAGCTGCTATCAATATTACTGTGTCTAAAACTACCGTTTTCCTCTGCATTAGAACAATCTGAACATTGTTAGGCAAAGACATCTAAGCAATTTTAAAATTATTTGAGTCATGACAGAGAGACTCACAACTGAAATATTTACCTTTCAATTTCAGATGAGGATGTTCCCAGAGATGGAAGATGTGACAAGTTCTCGTGTGTGAGCAGGAGAGAAAGTTCCCCTGACGAGTCACATGCAGAGGTAGGAACATCTGATTAATAAAAGGATTAATTTTATCTTCCAGGTAGCTCTGCCTGGGAAATACTGCAGAGTTACAGAAAGGTGGAGCTGGAAAGGTCCTTTAAGGTCTCCTGCTCATCCTCTTGACACTAACGATGGGAAAATAGAGTCTGGGGATGAGAAGTTCATCCTAATTTTTGAGTCTGCCTCCCCCACTCCTCCTTCCCTCCCCCTTTCCTCCCTCCCTCCCCCTCATCCCAACCAGCCATTTCTGTTCTTCATCTGGAGATCACTGAATAACAAATGAATGAAAATTTAAGAGGTGTTTGGGTCTTGGTCCATCTATTTATTTATTTGACAAATATTTATTGAATATCTATTATATGCTAAGCACAGGAGATACAATAATAAACAAAGCCAGATAAAAGTATTTGTTCTCTGAGAGCTCTTATTTAAGGCAGGGAGTCAACCACATAGCCTGTTGCACAGTTATTGAGTTAGAGAGAACCGAGAGAGAAGGAGGGCCTTTGGGTGGGGAAGGAGCAGTAAAATAATCAGAGAAATCTTCACTGAGAAAGAGATGCAAAGCGGGCAAAGGGACCTGTGGCTATGCAGTGAGCCAACTCCAGGCATAGGAAATAGCAAAGGCGGGGTCAGAGAACAGTGAAAAGGCCAGTGCAGCTGGAACTGAGTGAGTGGAGAGATACTGGACACAAATCCAGAGAGATGCTGGGGGGCTGGGAATGGTGCACCATATCCTGAAGGTCCTTGGGCTACCAATGGCCATTTTCCTCCTATATCTGCCCTGCCTTTCTCTGAACTGCTCCTTTACCTTGGCTTTTGGCTAGGTTTGACCAATGGGATTCACTGATAGGAAATTAGAGAGCCAGAGGGAACAAAATCAGACATATCATCTGCTCTCCCTGTTTTAAGAAGTGCCCATCAGGCCCGGGATCTAGCTCAGTGGTTCTGGCTCCTGTCTTGCAAGCGCAAGAACCCTGGTTGATCCCTGATATCCACATAACAATACTGGGCGTGGAAACTCACCCCAGCAGCAATCAGTACCACATACCACAGAGCCGGGCGTGGTGGCTCACACCTGTAATCCCAGCACTCGGGAGGCAGAGGCAGGAGGATTGCTATGATGTGAATTTGAGACTGAGCTCAGGGCCAGCCTGAACCACAAAGCGAGCCCCTGTCTCAAAAAACCTTAAAAGAAAAAAAAAGAAGTGCCCATCTCAGGGGTTGTAACTCCTGGTGGCTTCAGGTCCCACCAGGGAGACCCTGTCTCTTGTGGGGTAGCTCCAGCTCACGAGCTTTTGTAGCCTGGCTTCTTCTTTGCATTCCTACATCCCTAAGGACTTGGTAACTTCTGCATTTGCGAACTTGAGGTGGCCTCACATCCCTTGGTTGCACATTCAGCTCTCCTAACAACTTCACAACTAGTTCCCCGTACTAAATGACCTCTGCGGAATTACCTGGCATGGACTGGGTTTTCCAGCTGAACTTGACTGACAAAGGCTTCATGGATCCCTCTAATACTTGTACTTTTGCTCTCAGTAAAATAGACAGCCACTGGGAGAAACTAAAGAGATTTATGAACAACCTTGGAAGCATAGATGAATGGAGAAATATTTATGTTTCCATAAATGCTTCTTGAATTGAAGACTCTTGCCTAGAGTCACACAAAATTTGCAATGGGACAGATTCCCAGTGCCTACTCCTCAGTTTTACATCGCTTTAAATAAATGGCATTAAGGGCCTCAGACATTTTGAATATAGGAAAGGCATGTGCCAGGACTCCAACACTGTGAAGACCTTTGGAGGTCAGAGATGACACGGCACAGGCTCAGTCATCACGGAGAGGACTTCATGATAATGTCTTTTCTCTATGTTCCTGGGAGAGTGTCCGTGTCAGCAGAAGGGCAATGAAAAGCTCACCCTTTTGGATGTCCTGCAGTATCACAGGCTTCCTGCCAGGCAATTTCACATACAATGGTTCATTTAATACTACAAGGACACTGCTGGGTGGATATTATTATCATTATTTTGAAAATAGACCCTCTAGGTAAATTAGTCTAAGGTCACCTACCTTCTTACTCACTCTACAAGTAGATCAGGATCAGATATCCCTCAGGATGGGTATCTAGGCAGTGGCATAGGGAAATCTTTGGACAAAGTCATTGGATAAGAAGCTAAGACTTTAGACTAAGTCATTTTATCTTTGCGTCTCAATTTCATATAAAAGTATTACATCAAGATGCCCATCTCAAAGAATGGTTATAAGAATGTAAATGAGCATAAATGTGGTCAGGATATCATAAATGTTAAATCTCTATACTACAATCTTTAACCTGAAGTCCACACCCAAGCTTTGAACTCCAAGAGCCATTTGAGGTTGATCGTAAAATCTGTATATAGGTATAGATCTCCTAGTTCTTCAGTTTGAGTTTCCTCCTGCTTGCCTGTTTGTTTTTGTTTTTGTTTTTGTTTTCCAGCATCAGGGGTCAAATTTAGGACCTTGCACTTTCCAGGCAGGTGAGGAACCACTGAGCTAAATCCCCATCCCCACCCCTGCCTCTGACAGGCAAGCTTCGTGCTGTATAAAATTTTTTTTTTTTTTTTTTTTTAGGTTTTTTGAGACAGGGTCTCACTTTGTAGTTCAGGCTGGCCCTAAGCTCAACCTCAAACTCACATCACAGCAATCCTCCTGCCTCTGCCTCCCGAGTGCTGGGATCACAGGCATGAGCCACCACGCCCTGCACTGTGGTATGTGGTACTGGTTGCTGCTGGGCGTCAGTCTCCACGCCCAGTATTGTATGTGGTCACTGGGGATCGAACCAAGATCCTTGCACTTGCAAGACAGGCACTGGAACCACTGAGCTAAATCCCTGAGCCCATAAAATCTTTTTTGTACAATATGTATGATTCTCAAATTTAAAGCACCTAATTACTATATAGACACAGAACTATGTACTCTACACTTCTTAAGAATCTTCAAGGGGGAGGGCCGGGGATTTAGCTCAATGGTTTCAGTGCCTGTCTTGCAAGCACAAGGACCCGGGTTCGATCCCCGGTAACAACATACCTATACTGGGTGTGGAGACTCATGCCCAGCAGCAACCAGTACCACATACCACAGTGCTGGGCGTGGTGGCTCACACTTGTAATCCCAGCACTCGGGAGGCAGAGGCAGAAGGATTGCTGTGATGTGAATTGGAGGCTGAGCTCAGAGCCAGCCTAAACTCCAAAGCAAGACCCTGTCTCAAAAAAAAAAAAAAAAAAAAAAAACCTAAAAAAAAGAATCTTCAAGGGTGGGCCAGGGAGTTAGTTCAGTGGTTCTGGCACCTGTCTTGAAGGCGCAAGGACCTGGGTTCAATCCAGTTAACCACATACAATACTGGGTGTGGAGATTCACGCCCAGCAGCAATCAGCACCACACACCACAGTGCCAGGTGTGGTGGCTCATGCTTGTAATCCCAGCACTCGGGAGGCAGAGGCAAGAGGATTGCTGTGATGTGAGTTGGAGGCTGAACTCAGGCCCATCCCGAACTACAAAGCAAAACCCTGTCTCAAAAAACCTTAAAAAAAAAAAAGAAAAAAATCTTAAAAAGAATTTTGACTAAGTGTGATTTTTGCCTCATAGACTATCTCTAACATCTAACTCCAGCCGGGTATGGTGGTGCATACCTATATTCCTAGCACTTAAGAGGCTGAAGCAGGAGGATTGCCATGAGTTTGAAACTAACTTGAGCTACACTGTGAGTTCAAAACCAGCCTGAACTACACAGCAAGACCCTGCCTAAAAAAATAAGAAGAAAGAAAAGAAGAGAAAGAGAAAAAAACCAGCCCCTGTGTAAAATGTGACCCTTTCTTTATGCATATGTGTTAGGAGATTCTACAGCTTCCAGCTGCAGATTCTCAAGAGAAGACAATTCAGCGTTGGCAGGGAAACACCATTTTAAAAAAATATTATAAGCGTTGCAATGTTAATAATGATGAACATTCCACAAGGGTTATAATTACGTATGTATTACTCCACCCCTATTATGTATTGGGCATGATCCAAGAGTCTGTATCCCTAGAGAACTCACCAGGCTGGGGGACAACAAACCACATGGAGCTGGCAATTTTCTTGGAGGAGGTGGAATAGGAGTTGGATGTTAAAGAATGTTGGGAATCTTGACAGGTAAAAAAAAGAGAAGAGCCAGTCAGACAGGAGACGTACAATGCAGAAAGGCATGGAGGGAAGGACAGGGTGGGCAGATCAGGGACTGGTCTCCCTGGGACACAGGCTGAGATGGGAAACGAATGGAGCGAAGGTTAAAGATAGAAGCACTGGGCTTCCGTATCAGACAAGAGGCAGACTCTGTTCTCCATCCCAACTTCCCAACTCATTCAGCCCTTCATCTCCGCTAAGACCCACTCCAGAGGTGGCTACCTTATGGATGCTGAAGGACAGCTTACTTAACTCAGGCTATAGGAAGATTCTAGCCTTAGTCATCCAATCACTAGCTGCGTGACCTTGGGAGTGACCCTCACCCCTCTGAGCCCCAGTCTCTATGTTTATAAACTGAGAAGTCATACTTCACTGACCAATTGTACCCAGTATGGTGTGTGGCCCTGGGTAGGAGCTGATCTCGTGTTAGTTGAGATGCTTTTTCATGTAGTTCTTGAGCTGCTTCAAATAAAGCGGCAGACAGCTGGATGAACAGATGGCCCAGTGATTAAGAAGAAAGTTCGGCCTCAAAGTCCTGCATTAGGACCATGGCTGCTGACCTTGAGCAGCTCTCACTCTTGCCAAAGACAGCAGTCACTCAGCCCTTCCCTATCTGCCAGGCTCTTCTGCAGCAAAGGAAACTGGAAGGAGATTCATCAATTGCCTGGAATGAGGCCAGACACTGGAAATCTCCCAGTGCATACCAATACCATCAATTCTTCTGGGCTATTCTGGGATTTTGAACAAGCCTATGTGACTCTAATTTACCTCTAGAGAAAAGAAAGGTTGCATCCCTGATATGAAACAATGCTAGAAAAAAGTTGTCTAAACAGCTCTCCTCAGATCTCAGCATAAGTATGGATGATGTGGCCTTCTCAAAAGCCACCCCTGTGCCAACGTTCCCTCCTCCATAATGTCCATTAATGTTTGCTTTGAGCCGACCCCTGGCAACCCCGAGAAAATACAGATAAGATGTGCTACAGAAGCTCCGTGATCTAAGGAGATGCTCAGTGGGTAGAGAGCACTGCCCCAGGTTCAGTCCCAGAGCTGGAAAAAAAGAAGGAAAGGGAAGACAAGCAGGAGGAGGAGGAAGAGAAGAAGAAACACAGCAGCAGGAGGAGGTGATAAGGGGGAAGGGGAAGGAGAGGAAGGAAGGGCTGGAGAGGAAGCAGGTCGAGGAGGCAGAGAGGAGAGAGGAGTTACACATCTAGAGAACAAGGCTTGGGAAACAACGAAGGAAGGTGCTTCCGGAGAGTGGTTTAAATAAGAGCTCATGGGGAGGCGCCTGAGCCGCTTCTCAGAAAGTCTGGGAGTGAGTGAGACAGGAGACGGAGCAAGGTCGCCAAGAGTGGTGGACACTGGCTGAAAAGTTGTGACTGTCTCTTCTAGGTGAGGAGGATGCTTCAAAAGGTTTTAAACAAGACAGTGATGTAGTCAACAATGATAATCATCCTGGAGTGCTGAAGGAAAGCTCATAAAACACTAAGCTTCTATAAACTGGTAGAAAAGCTTCTCAAATTTGACCCAGAGGCAAGAAAGTGCATTTCAGGCCCTACCTGAATCTCAACCAACAATTAATCTCCCCCACTAGCTCGCAAGACTTCCCAAGCTCTCCTTTTCCTGATGGTCTTTGACTTTTCTACAATTTCTCCCTCACCCCCATGACCGTTGCCTTTCAGCAGTCTCTGTGTCAAG
>PVIR01014765.1:0-39609 GCA_004026965.1 Petromus typicus
AAAAAAAAAAAAAAAAAAAAAAAAAAAAAAAAAATAGAGGTCATGGGGAATGAACAGAACTGACAAATACAGCATAAACAAATCCTTTGTTCCCTAACAAAAACTGCAGACAGTTTTTGACTGGAAAAAATCATAAAGCATAAAGTAGTTTAGCTCATTGGTAGATGAGTTAATCTACCAAGTGGCAATGCCAACCACTTGAAAAAATATTCTAAATTCTGCTCATTCATCTGTATCCTTCTGTCAAAGATGCTTTTTTGGAATGTGTTAGACAAGTTCCTACAATAAGGCTTTTTTTTTATGTGGAATTCTGCCCAACCATCTCTTCGTCTCCAACCCTTCAAGCCTTTGCTAAGGTAAACTCTGAAAGTCTGTCTTTGTTCATTGTCTTTAATATGTAGGCTCCTTGGGGCCAGGGATTTAGCTCAGTGGTTCCAGCGCCTGTCTTGCAAGCGCAAGGACCTGAGTTCGATCCCTAGTTAACTACATACAATGCTGGACATGGAGACTCACGCCCAGCAGCAACCAGTACCACATACCACAGTGTCGGGCATGCTGGCTCATGCCTGTAATCCCAGCACTTGGGAGGCAGAGGCAGAAGGATTGCTGTGATGTGAGTTTGAGGCTGAGCTCATGGCCAGCCTGAACCACAAAGTGAGACCCTGTCTCAAAAAAATAAATAAATAAAAAATATATATAAATATATATATATATATATATATGCTCCTTATCTCCAGTGATGACTCTCTTTTTTCCCTTTTACCACCAACACTTTCAACATTTTTAAATTTCCTCTTTTTAAATCTATAGTAATTATCACTGTGTAACAGAACATACATTTGAATTATTTGTTGTGCTTATTGCTTCTTTGTTTCAAATATAACTTCTGTTAAAATTATGATTTCTGCTTTTCTTCCTTTACAAAAAATCTATATTTAAACACTTTCTACCATATAATGGATAGTAAACATGTTGAAAAAAATTAATAGAATATCTGCAAAAGGTGATAATAATTGTCCTAAGCAGATTTGCTAAATACTGAACATACGAACAGAAGAGAAATTTTTTTTGCTCTATTTTGTCCTATATTTTGAATGAATACATTGAATCTCATCTGCTTATGCTGAAGTATAAATATTTAAGAAAGGACCCCTCAGCAAAACTATAAATATTGGTTGCAATGCAGGGAAAAGAGTTGGCTGCCCACAAATTCTTATCCGTCTTCTTTAAAGTAATCTTATTATTTTATTTATATTTCTATGTTTTCTACATTTTTAGTACTGATTGTAACAATGGTAAATATATAGAAGTTTGCTGAACTCTTTTGAGTTCTGAAAAAAATCATTTTTTGTACAACTCTATTTACATGTTTTGGTGCATTTTTTGATTCAAACATGTTCAGTTTTTATTCCCCTAGTGAGTTGGAAAAATGAGCTTTTGTTCACACCTATATTTTTTCTCAAGATAAGTTCTCCCTTATACCAAGAAAACATCTCTTTCAATTATATCTAGGCCACAAGATACAAAATGTATCAAGTTTATGTCAAATGTATCAAAAGTAGCTCACTGGGAATGCAAAGGTTTTTCCCCAGTTTCTCTGAAATGGCGCTGTAGAGTTGCTATGGCCTTAGGTAACTGTTTACATTAAAAGTAAATAAAATAGAATAAATTTAATTCTTGGATGACCAAGGCACGTTCCAAGAGCTTGGTAGCCACCTGAGGCTAATGACCACTGTATTGGAAGCACAGAAATGTTTTACTTCCACCGGTCTTCTTGCACAAAACATCATTTGAGAGCTTTTCAAGAATACCTATCTTCTCTCTCCCTCTTTCTTTCTATGATAAATTAATCTTGTACAGCAAACATTTTATTTTTAAGTCATGTTAAATAAAATATATAGGAAGCCATAGGACACAAAAATAAACCATAACTTTACTGATCGTATGAAATTATCTCATTCCTCATGTAAGTACATTCCTAGAAAACCTCCTGGCCCCCCCTTCTCAAATACTTTTCTGCTATTTCACTGTCAGAATTTAGATCAACTACGATCCTTAGATATCAAAGCATCTCTTGGACTTACAAGTGCAGTGAGACCCATCTAGACTTCTTTCATGCAGTCTGTATCTGACTTTCTACTTCAAAACTAAACTTCATTGTTGGACAAAAATCTGTCTTTACTACCAGCAAATTGGCTTCACCAATGCTGGGGCAATGACTATTTCTGTTAACCATCATACCTGCAACATTTGGTAGGAAGAGGATGTAAGTAACATAAAAACATAAGAATGAATGCTACTCAGGCTCCTTCCTGAGTGTCATCTCTCTCTGTGTTCCTGGTCCTGGAATTCACTGAGCCTGGGCTGATCATTCAAGTGAGTGAGTGGAAAACAGACCTCTGTTAGATCCTTGCCTTCAAAATCTCCCCCTTTTCACAGCAGATTCTGACCTCCTTCTGTTTAGAGATTAGCCGCACACTTTCAACATGGTGGAGTGCAAAGTACAAAAGCGTAGGAGTCAGAACACGTCTGTTCTCCCTTCTGTTATTTACCTGCTGCAGGACCCTGGGACCTGTGCTTCTGCCTACTAATCCGAGAAATGGGAATGGAACCACCTGTCTCCCTTCACACACACTTCCATAATTTCTTAAAGGTTACATGATATCACTACGTAAAATTATTTTCCAATTCTAAACTATTATTCAAAAACTAGAAAAACACATTTCTAAGGGGTAAATATGGTTTCCACAGTGTCTGCTAAACTTAATTTCTTTTGCACTTTAGTGACTTTCTCTTCTTCCACCTTCAAACATGCCGAATTCTCCTCTCCTTGCCTGCTGCCGTTTGATTCTCCATCTGTCTGTCATCCTTTCATTTCAACTCTTTCACTTTAGCTGAAATTACTGCTTCTTACCCAACAAGTAATTTACCTGTGAAACTCAGGAGTTTGCTTCTTTTTCTATTATTTTATCAAATATGTGACATCCGTCATACCACAGATTGTGACTGTGAATGTTCTACAGAAAACTGAACCCATTCTCTCAGCAATTTCTCCCAGTTAGTGAGAGCGTAAAAATAACATATATATTATTCTCTAGGTTTATTTAGTGATTTGGGGGTGTGTCTAACTCTTATATAAAATCCACAGAAGGATAGAAAATTACTTCTTATATAAAATGAAGTACACTCATGATTGATAAGAATAAGTAAATGATCAATGTGATTTTTTTTTTGCAAGAGAAAGTAACATCACCAGGATTATAAATAAAAGTTAATCCTGACTTAATTTCTAAAATTAAAATAAAAGCAATATCATATTTTTCTGTGAAGGGAAAACATGTTTTCCCTGTAGGTGGGGAGCTAAGTATAATATTATATGCATTAAATAATATTTGCTACAAAGGTTACAGGCAAAATGTTATGATCAAAATATCATGAGTTAGGGACCTACATACAGTCACATAAATGAATACTGTTGGATTGTTTGAACAAATCAAACATAAGGTTGCTGATAGGGAATAATGCAAAAGATAGGAAAATGATTTGCAACATAGTTAGATAACAGAAACGATGAGTCTTACAAAAGGATTAAAATTATAGGTTAGAATGAAGGACAGAAGGAATACCACCATACAAATGACACTGAAAGGGCAACAGGTATATGAAAAATCGTTCAATCAATAAAGAAATGTAAATTAAAGTACAATGAGATGTCACCTCATATCTGTTACAAAGATTAACAAAAAGGCAAAAGATAAGCATTAACAAGGACAGAGTGAAAGGAAAAGGCATGTACACTGTTGCCAGCAATGTATTATTAATATATATGTGTATATATATATATATATATATATATGTGTGTGTGTGTGTGTGTGTATATATATATATACATATATATATATGTGTGTGTGTGTGTATGTGTTTGTGTACAACCATTGTGAAAAACACTAGAGATTCCTCATTAAAAAAAAAAAAAAACCTACCATAAAATACAGCAAGTTTTTCTACTATGGGGCATATTTTCATGCACTCACAAAAATGAAATATGTGTATCAGAAAGATATATGTACTCTCATTTTTATTGTGTGCTTAGTCATACTAGCTAAGGTGGAAATGCAACCTAAATATTCTATAAGAGGCCAAATAAGTAACACTATATATGTACATATATATCGGGAACCATGGACAACTTACTTGGAGTCAAGACTTACTGGGATTTACTTACTTGGATTTGAGGATGTCTGCCTTGCCCTATGGGATCAGCTACTGGTATTATTGTGGACATCTGCCTCAATCAGTGAGATCTTAAACTTCAGGGACTATTAAACTAAGATTATTGGCCTTGGGATTTACTGGGACTTACTGGGATTAAGGATGTCTGCCTTGCCCTATGTAATCTTCAACTACAAGGACAATTGTGGGACATCTTGTTTTGTGCATGCTAGGATTATGGGTGGAAGTCTTGTTAGCAAATAAAAGGTGCAGGCAAAGCTCGGATTAGACTCTTCTGCTCCCTCTTCTGCTGTCGCAGTATCTGGCCTTTGGCTGCCGCTGCTCAAAGTAGCAAGAATTGAGCCCCAGCTCAGCCTTTTTCCTCAAGGTTCTGATTTTGTTACTTGCTGGTTATTAATCCTTTAAGTGTGGGACTATCGGGGAATTGGATTTCACCATGGGGTTCTGGCTGTGTTCCCTTCTCCAGACTACCACACATATACATGCATATTGTTCTGCCTTACAAAAAGAAATTCTGTTATTTGTGCCAACATGGAGGAACATGGAGGGCCTTATGCGAAGTGAAATAAACCAGACCCAGAAACACTGCATAGTCTCACTAAAATGTGAAATCTAAGAAAATCAAATCCACAGAAGTAGGTATTGTGTGGACAGTTTGTAGGGCAAGAAAATTGGAACCTGTTGGTTGAGGGTAAAACCTTTAATTTAAACAAGAGGAATGGGTTATGGAGGTCTATTAAACAGCCATGATAACCACGCTTAGTGATATCTTATATATTTGAAAATTGCTTTTAAAAATGCAGATTTTAGATATTCCCACAACAAATAAAATTGAGATGATAAATATGGTATTTAATCATATATATCAATGTAATAATATATGATTGATGTTTAGTAATTATATATATAATCACATTTTTATCAAAAATATGACAATAATAAATGTTTATTCTTAGTCTCTAGTTTGAGAAACTAGGTAGACAGTGACCCCATGTTTTGAGACAGCTTATAGTAGAGAAACAAAATATAATTGGTATTAAATAGAAGAATATTTTAATATAATTGAATGTTCAATTAAATATTAATTTTTAGTGGAGTGGGGTTAGCCACCACTTTTTGTAAAGAGTGAGATGGTAAATATCTTTGGCCTTGTGGTCCACTGTCTCCATTATAAATGCTTAATTGTACTCTTGGTAACGAAAACTGCCACAGACAACACTTAAATACACATCCGTGCATTCCAGGGCAACTGTACCACAGACATGTAATGTGATCTTTACATAATTTTCATGTCATGAAAAGGTCCCTTTTTTGTTTTTCCCCAATTATTTAAGCATGAAAAACTACCATGCCTTGTGCAAAAGCAGGCAATGTGCCATATTGACCTGGTTACAAGTTTGCCAGCATACAAACTAGACTGGAGGAGAGTAAGTATGGCCAACAGAAATCAAGTGATGCTTAATCAGATAAATTAATGAAATTTTATGGAAAACAGCATGTAAAAGATTGTAAAAATGTGATTCACAAATAGAATTTAAAACCTGTAAGAGTTAAAGATCAACTGGAGGAAGACAGAATTGTTAGTGAGACTAATAAGGAGCAGATTAAAGAATATAAACCAAAAAATGGGCAAGAAAATGGTGTCCTTGACTGAGTTGGCAGAGAGCAGCCTGACAGAAGAGCTCAGCTGTAGTATTTCCCCATTGAATATGAATATTTCCATTGCACATGAATAAAATGTAAGGGTACGATGCAGCTTTGATAAAGTGAGACTTCAGAGACAAGAAGACTTTTACTACATCTGGACATAGACTCTCAAACAAGAACAGCATGAAAGCTGAAAACATTACCAAACCTCTACCCTGTGGACAGTAGCAAATGGCTGCTGTTTTCCATCAACTGTAATTTGAGTCACTCACTTTCTTCACCATATTAAAAACAAATTGACACCCACGGCCTTCTGAAAATGCCAATCCTGATTTTTCTGCATAAACTTTCTCCACATTGCTCAGTACAAGCGCACACCCATTTTAACACCCTCCTATGGTTCCCAGCAGAGTGTAGTCTCCTGCACCATGTACTGGAAATGCCATCTCTGTTCTGCTACAGGTGTATTTTGTTAGTCTTTTCTAGTGGACATCAACAAAGAAAATGACTGTTCCCTACATTGAGTGATGATGAGAAATCAAGTGAGATGGGAACTGAAAAGCAATTGCTGGCTTTGAGTACATGAAAATAGCTGCTCCATTAAACATCACCACCAAAACCCCCACCCTATTTGCGTAGTTAAAACCAACCTTCTGCTGTAATAGGATCCTAACAACAGCAGGCGTGGAGAAGTTGGCAAATGAGTGAAAAGTTTGCAAATGAGTGAGAAGTTTGTGAAATAGAACAAAGTATTTATACATATCACCAGTGATTAGTCTTACATGCTAATTATAGCCTGGCTCTTAATTTCTATTCCTAAAATACTTTATGGATATTGCTTAACATCGCATTGAAGTAAAGAAGATCTTTTAAAAGTCTCTTTTGAAGCTGATACAATTTCACTGTCTTCTTCAAGGACAGGATACAATAATGGAGATGATTTTAGGTGAGAAATATTTGAGCAATTATGTATTTCACTGGCAAATGTTTCTATATTATTAGAAATTTTCACTGGGAGAAAAGAAGTGCAATTATTTCTCAATTAGCTTATTTTCTTGGGAAAAACAATGCATGGTTAAAAATGACTCATTTTTCTGGAGGTCCCCAATATCAGTCACAAAACTGAAAAGTCTTGTCACTTATTTATATAACCATAAAACATAAACAGTAAATTCTAGACCATAGGAATCAACCTCTTTGAATTTTGCTTTTTCCTATTTGGCTACCAGTATTAGAGAACATTTTTTTCATAAAATTCCATTCCTGAAAATGAAGATAGAATATCAGGGCTTCTTCATGATAGACAAGGAAAAATAAAACCAAAATGTAAATGTTTTAAGATTTAAACATCACTCATGACTCTAGCTAGTGTATACTTTAATTTCTTTCTGCTATCCTTCATGTTGTTACTTCTCATCCTAGTAAATAGCAGTTAAAATACTATTGCTAGTCATCAAACCTATGGTTAAAGGCATAGGCGGGATTTCTTCACTGAATTTCACATCTTCAGAGCACAGTATTTGGGTCTTTTGAGGTGCATGTGAATTCAACTAAACAGTGGCATTGTCAGAAGCTGTAAGAATCTTTATCTTTCAAATTAGATTTTCTCATCATTTTTTTCACTCTCCATTCAAGTCCATTCTGAAGAAATAAAACTTATAATTTTCCATACATAATTGTACCTCAAAGTACAATAGATTTAAAAAATGTCCAAACCCTGCTTATGCTATTTATCCCACCAAAAGTCAGCAACTTTGATACAGACAAGGCCTGGAAAGCTTTGCCAACCAAACCTGTTGGTGGTGACTTTGCTGTTCCTGTAGTAAATGAAATAAAGTGGTTACCACTTTTTCCTTTTTCATGACTTACTGTTATCATACCCCACTTTCTCTCCATTCTTTTTTAGTCTGATATATAAACAATGCTAATTTAAGTTAAAACAGAATCTTCAAGGGTAAGATTCAGACATTAGGATTCTTAATGTTTCCTGAATAATTCTTCATTTTGAGACTTTTTGGTTGAGGTCAATCTTGATTACCATATCCTCTTCAAATTCTGTTTATTGAAACCCTAAACTAACATATTACAACAATCTTACAATGTAAGGCGTTATTAACCATAGTTTACTGATGAACAAATGTTATTTAGAGGTTAAATAAATAATAATACCACCAAATACTGGTTGGACAAAGCCAGGACTTAATGCCTGCTCTGTCCTTTGCACTCAGCTGCTCGCAGTAATATGAAACTGTTCTATGTACGTTCATTGAAAGCTTCAGGTGTTCTCATATCTAAGGCTCTTATCAACCTTATAGACCTTTGGCCCATTGCAGGCTAACCCCTATTTACTTTCCAGAACTCAGCTTTATATTATCATCTCTGTCCTTTCACTTTTTAGCCTGAGCTAATTACCTTCCCATAATAACCTGTATTAAATTTCGGTATACCATTTAAAGTCATGAAACTATTGTTTTATGTCTCTATCTACTTCAGCTAATTCTGAGCTCTCTGTGGATGCAAATTTTTGTATCTCCAAGTAGTAATGACCAACTGATATTTGTCAGATGTGTCCCAAGTTAGCAAAACCATCACTAAATATAGAAGCAAACATTCTAAAACCTGATTCATAAGCATTATTCTTGTATTTTAAATTAGCTATAATGAAGATTTTTAAATATGTTAACATTTGTGTGTTCAGCATTTTATAATTTTCTCAAGCACGTTATGGGCTCTAGATTTTGCTAAATCCTAGAGAATGAACACATAGTCCCTATTAGCTTAGCTGGATCTCAGCAGTGGAGGAGCTCAGGACTGGGCTAAGGGATGCTGACAACTGCTTTCCAAGGAGGCAGCAATCCCACTGACATTCTATCAGTACAAGAAGTTACTTACCACATTCACTGATTCTATAGGGCATTGTAGGTGGATATTTTGCTAAGTATATTTCCCTGAAGGTCTGTCCTTGATGGACCCAACAATTACTTTTTCTTTTCTTTTCGAGACAGGATCTCGCTTTGTAGTTCAGATTAGCCCTGAGCTCACTATGCAGCCCCAGCCAAGCCTCAAACTCATAGCAATTCTCCTGCTTCTGCCTCCCGAGTGCTGGGATTATAGGCATGAGCCACGATGCCTGCCACTGTGGTATGTGATACTGATTGCTGCTGGGTGTGAGTCTCCATGCTCAGCACTATTGTATATGGTTACCAGGGATCAAACGCAAGGCCTTTGCACTTGTAAGGCAGGCGCTGGAACATTGAGCTAAATTCCTGGCTCGGACCCAACAATATCATACGAAAACATCACAAAAGCTTTGCCAATGTAGGTCAACTGGTGATCAGTCATTCTCCTATCTATTCTTATCTCACCCTTCGTGAGGCAGATATTAGCAGTACTTTTTAGATAGTGACTGTGGTACACAATGTAAATTTATACAACATCAACACACTTATTTCCCCCTCTGCTCTGATGTTCTATCCTTGCAACCCAAGTTTCTGTAGATAAAGTATATTGTATCATCCCTTCTGTACTGACTAGGATAACACACAATGTATGAGATTTAAATGTGTGCTTGCCAGTGTAGTTTCTAACGTGACTACCACATTAAGACTCCAGGTAAACCCAAGTTGTTTTCTGTCCTCAAGAAATAAAAACCCGAACCTTAACATCCAGCTTGTGGGCCACTCATCTAAAGTCATTATATAGTAGATTTTGCTCAAATGAAATTGCTTCCAAACTCAAGCAGATATAACATTCAGCATCCTTCAAGAATATGCTTCTATCAAGACAATGCTTAAAATGAGTGGTTAATGAAGATAAATATTTATCACAGGGCAGTTTCAAAACTAATAAAGCTACTGTTCATAGTGAAATTCCTAAGACTGATGCATTAACTATTGATTTTCTAATCACTGCCATTGTAAGAAGGCATTCTGTTTATTTTTTTTTCCTGTGCCATAAATTCGACCTTAAACAGAGTGAAAAGCTTTTAGCTAGGAAATTTTACATCTGTTTATGTCTGAAATTAAAACCACCAGAATTGAAAGGAAGAAAAAAAAAATAACCAAAGGGGTTTTCAAAAATTTAAAACTCCATCATGCATAAATGAAGCTCATCACGGAAAGTAATTTCCCTGCAGAAAACATTCTATCTTTTGTTTTATGTAAGTTATCAACATGAATATTTGATTCTCAATGAAACTGCCTTTTCCCCTTTGTGTTTCATAGTTTTCACATGGTGGCTCCAATAAATAAACCTCAGTCCCTCCATCCCACTCTATTATTCAGGTCAGTTGCAAAAGAATATTTTCTTTGCTTGGTGTAAGTAGTAATTATAGACTGAGCTCTACTAATTCAGGGCTTTTCATTCTTAGCCTCGTTGTTCTTTGAAATCTAAAAACACTCACCTCACTATTTGAACTTTTATGTGATCAACCACAAACTATTTTTTTCCAAGGTAGATTAAGTTCTCTAGGGTTGGAAAGTGAATCTTAGCTTCATTTTATTCTAGATCCCAATAAAGACATAAAATATCCAGCACAGAATGACTGTACACAGACAATTTACTGGAGCCAGTGCATTCATCCTAACTAGCTACGGCACCTACACTAAGTCCAAAGATTACAACTGGGTCTAGTTATCTAAGTCTATCCTTTACTGAATCATTATTTTGCCTCTTCACCTAATGGCTGAATATCTGAGTATCTTCTTGGTCTGATCTCTCCTTACAGGTTTTATTTTGTTGGATGGGATATTAAATAAATATATTTAAATTGATGGACATCACCATCATGTCTTATAAGTGATGATTATATCAAAGCTTTCTGAGGGAAAATTTATTGATAAATATTTGTCTCAAACTTGAATAAAGCTATTATTCTTATGTTATTAATGTTGTTATCTTCCAAGAATATGCTAACTTCCCATCACTGTGACAATTACTTTAGAAAGAGGGAAGGTTTAATTTGGTGCACAGCTTCAGAGGTTGAAGACTCTGTTCACCTGACCGTCACCGCGGGCCTGTAGCAATGGAGGGGGCACATGCAGGAACAGCTACCAGGAAAAAGAAATTTCCTATGAGGGCAGCAAAATGACCAAAATCTCCTCTAGTAGCCCTCTCCTTGTAAGGCTTTCATCTCCTCCCAAGGGAACCCAGCTTGTACCCAGCCTTCGGTGCCTTCACATTCAGGTTCACGTACTATCCAGCCACTGACAAATTAATTTTAATGCAGATTGCACATATTTTCATACTCTTGCACTCTTGAATATTCCATGCCTCTAGATAGGTATCAAAGTGACATGTTGGTTAGTGTTTACCTCCTGTAGTTTTACTCAGCAATAGTCTTACTTATAATGTTTCAAATTCTTTAGCCCTTGTAATTTGTAGCAAGGAATGTTATCCACATTGGTGATAATTAACTTATATAGCAGACCGTAGCATTTAAATCCTCACACATCCATTTAGCATTTCACTTGCAGCTGAAGAGGGTATCCATAATTCATTTGATATTTTTAAAATCACTCTGATTACAGTGGATGCTAATGGGACCCAAACTGAATATTCAGAAAATAATTCTTTTCAAAGAAGTATAATGAAAATGGAAAGCACCACGCATTCTTCAACTTCCACATAACTTCATATATCTTGTATCTTATAGCCATCTTAAAACTAAAAATGAAATGCTGAAAAATAAGAAATAGGCAAACATCAATCATATTTGATCTTGCTAGATTAGCTTACTTTTAAACACGGCCCTATAAATAGAGCAAGTTGTCAGCGATCATAAACTATGTCAAGGCTGAGTTTTTGACAAATACGATTTTTGCTTCCTTCAGCCTCTAGTTTCAGTACAGCACTGCCTTTTTAAAATGCAACAATAAATCAGTACCATTCCCTGCACAGTACTGTAAAAAATGACAAAAACTACAGCATAACTCACATAAATAGAATGTTATGCTAATAATCAAACCTCTCACTGAAGGCAATAAAATTTAATTTTGAAGCAAGACAGTTATTCATCCTTTCCATTAAGTACATTTCAAAAAAGTAAATAAAGTCATTAAACCACATTGTCCCTATTTTATCCTGATGATCTGCCATTATAAATATTTCTCAGCACTTCGTAGCTATGGCATTCAAAGTGATATAACTGTATCATTCAAAATGAATACAAGAGCAGCTAACGTGAGGAAATAATTTTAAAAGTAACTAGATTTTTTTTCCTAATGCTATTTTCAGGCTTATTTAATAAATTATAACTATGAAATTGCATCTTTATTCAATCTTTATAAGTTGTACATTGGAGACATTTATATTTAATTCTTCTTAGTAGAATCTTATACTGGGTGGTTTTCTTCAAGGATAAGGACAATGATGTGTTACAATATCAGAAACAAAATTAAAATGATAATTGAAAAGCTTTATAAAATTTATATTGAGTCACCAAAAGCACTTGAAATTCACTATAAAGTGTATGATCTGTAACAAATTGCACACTGAGAGAATGGTTTGGAGTGCACAGATTTTCTTACCAAAAAATGAAAACAGCTCAAACTTATGAGAGTCATCGTACAGTCTCCACTCTCTTGTATATACAAGAGATTGGTTACAGCACACACAGAACCTCCCTCAGATACTAAAATGCAAACATTTGAGTCTTGTATTCAAATAGGTAGCCTCATAGAGAACCAAAGCAAATCTTCCTATAGATTTAAGTCATCTCTACATTCATTTTTATAACTAATACAATTTATATGTTATGTAAATATGTATTATATTATTTATTTTACCATATTGTCATTAATAATGATATCAAAAAGTCTTATGTTCTAATTAGAGATAAAATACCAAATATTTGGTATTTACTGTTGATTTAATCTGCAAATGCTAAGCCCTGGGATACAGACAGTTGGCAGTATTTGTTATGAAAATCAGTATCATATAGATGATTTCAGCAAATACATATCCAGTGACGTCATTTGATCAGACACATATGCTACAAATGTTATCTAATAAAAGTAGTTCGGGCCAGGGATTTAGCTCAGTGGTTCCAGTGCCTGCCTTGCAAGCTCATATGGCTGGGGTTCCATCCCCATTAACCACATAACATGATGCCAGGCATGGAGACTCACACCCACCAGCAATCAGTACCACACACCACAGTGGGGGATGTGATGGCTCACACCTATAATCCCAGCACTCAGGAGGCAGAGATTGGAGAATTGCTGTGAGTTTGAGGCTGGCCTGGGCTATACAGTGAGCTCAGGTTCAGTCTGAACTACAAAGTGAGACCCTGTTTCAACAACAACAGCAACAACAACAAAGTAGTTTCACTGACTATTTAGATAATAAATCCCAACCAATTTATGAGTATTAACAAAATACTCAAGCATGAAGCATCAATCCAAATGAATGTAAGTAAGATATTTTTATTAAAAACTTCATAGTTGACTTTAGATACATATATCAATTGAGTTTCTGACACATTTTAAACATGTTCCATGAAAAATAAGCTAAGAAAAATTACTTGAAATACTTATTTATTCCATGGTTAACTTTTCTAGAAATATTTTAATTTGGAAAATTGAAGTTCAAGTGCATTCATTAATATATTCATCTATCTGTTTCACAGATATTACTTTTCACTCTGGTAGATTTATGCTTTTAAATTTATCACTCTTTACTTGTGGAAATTCCCATGATAAAATATTGACTTAGTATTCACAACTCATAATATGCTTTTCAAATATGCTATAATTCACAAAATATAAACATTTTCTTATGGTAGTTTAAATACTCTCTCAAAGCAAATGTTAAATTATTATGAAATTTGAGCTCCTTTTCCTCACACACAAAAATGCAACAAATGGATAAGAGAAACAGTTGTTAAAATAAATCAGAAACACACATACATACACACACACACACACACACACACACACACACACACACACACACACACACACACACCAAATCTATATTTTATCTAAAGTAGTCAGGTAAGTGTCACACAAAATTGAATTCTGGGGAACATTGGCTTAGTTATATTTTTCCTTGAATTTTATATTTTGGGGGCTGAGAAATAACTAAGACAAATTAATAAATAAACATATCTTAAATGTTATAAATAATTTTTTTCAGTAATGTGAATAATAATTTATTATCATAAATAATTTATAATGTATGGTAAGATAAATTATATTATTTATTAAAAAGGCTGTTGCTCACTTGTTCAGGGCTTATATAAGAATAAGATATATCTTTCCATTTTCTGTTATCCTATTTGATCTCTTTTTTCAGAGTATTGTAGTTTTCCATGTGAAGGTCTTTTACAAGAAATACTAATAATAAAATGATATAGTATCAGGAACTAAAATTAACATTTATATCTATATGAATGTATCAATTAATTAATTACCAATTTTAACACGTCATAAATTATAGCACAACTAATTTCTGTAACTCTTAACATATATTGCTACTTCCTGCAAAGATTAATGACATGTTACTCTTCTAGATATATCTAAATCTCTTGTCTTTCAGGCTAAAATATTACATTGAATTAATTTATGCTCTTTGTTAAAAATAAGAGAATCATTGTCAAGAACTAAGAATTCTGAGAAATATGATCTAAAACTCATTTCAAGTGCAAGCACAGAATAAATTAGTTTTGTCAGTGTTAGATTAAGCTGCCATTGATATTCTCTCTGCGTGAATGAGTGATGAATCACTAGGTTTTTACATTCATTGTTGTCAACTCTGGTAGACCCGGCCTTAAGGCCAAAAAAAGTGAATCATTCAATTTTATATATAACTTTAGATGGGAAAAAACATTCAGAAAGTTTCCATATTTGTACCACTGTTAAGTGCCAGTCCTTTCTTTTCAACTGGAATTTAATTAGTAGTTTTTGTTTAATGAATTGTTTGACATATATAGTAAATTAGAATCCATTGTACTATAGAGTAAAAAAAAAATGAAAAGCAACAAAACAAATCCAACGCACTTTATGACAAAAAAAGAATAGATTACATGTTACCTCTCAGTCTTCTGATAGGATCCCAGATTCACCACTGTTAACTTGTAAACATAAGAGCAAAACCGGGAAAGAGTTAGACTCAAGAACACAGAGGTGGAAGTGAAGTAAGTGCTTCCCAGAAGAACCCAGCCCAGAGATCAAACACAGGAGGAACTGCAAGTGACCTTTTGAGTAATTCAAAAGATATTAGTTATAACAAAATAAATTACCCCTTTGATGGTGATAGCAGAGATTAGGATTTTTGTACTTTATTAAAATAAATGTCTCTGAAGCATCAGCCATCACACTCCATAGGCAAATAATCTCAGGAATTAATTTCTCCATGGATGTAACCAAGCTTTGAGCAGATACCATTAGCTTTCTTTAACATAGTTGGCACTATTGGAGGAGAGCATGGGACCTGTGTTCTTTTCTTGTTTCTCCAAAAAGTGAAATGTGCTCCCACCAAGAAGTAGTATGACATCAACACACACCCAAAGCAACAGGTCCAAATAACAACAAACTGAATCTTCTAAAATTGTGAGCTAAAATAAATCCTTGTTAGAAGTTCATCGTCTCTGAAATAAACTGAATCCCAGGGAACGGAAGCTGAGTAGTAGAGAAGCTGATGTTGCTGCATCAACAAAAGCAAGGCTTGCTATAATTTTTGATAGTATAATTCTCGATCATCAACTTAGGTTTTATACTAAAAATAATTTCTGAAACACTGTACAGCTAATGTCATCTATGAATAACTCACAAATACTTGTTCTTTCTACCTCCTTTGGAGATCGTAAGAAGGTCACTGAAGCTTCCTGAGTTGATGAAACTATACTATAGGGAGAAAATAAAAGAAAGAGAATCAGAGCATGAGAACGGAAGATACAGTCACAAGAAAGTCACAATAATGTGCAAAAAAAGTACTGGGAATTCCAAAACACACTGACAGGAGTGGGTCAGGACCACTTTCCAGATCTCTATCTTGCATAACCACACAAGACCCCAGCCTTAGACAGCTCTTGTGCATGTTAATACATTGCAGACATCATGTTCAAATTCTTAACAGTTTTTGAACAAAGGATCTATATTTTCATCGTAAACTAAGCGTTGGTCCTTGAAAAGACTAAAGCAACATCCTTAGCAAAGGAACAGTATGTTGCAAAAGTGAAGTCTGAGAAGGAGCTGAGAAAGCTCCAGAAACTTCCAGGATACCTTCTGAAAGAGATGAAGCCTACTTTGATACCAAGATACAGAAAGAGAGACATGGAATTCATTTGCAGTATTTGCTGAAAGCATTGGTTCTGATGATTAAAATTTTAGACAGTAGGAAGGAAAATGAGCAGGATTCATGAACAGGAAACACGCACAGGTGAGCCGATAGTTACATAATGAGTTCTGAGATATCCTTAAAAAGGGATGTATGAAAAGGACAAAACTTTCCTGTTCCTACAAAGGATTATTAAATAATAGAATCATACCATTCTGGTTAGGAAATACATATTTTTAAATTTTTCACATTTAAATTACTTCAGAGAGCTACTACCAAGTAAAGTAGATGGAATCAGGAAGTATGTATATATGCTGCCAAAGGGAGCCCTGGAGTCATGAAATATGACCTTTGCTTTTAATATTTTGTAAATAAAACATGGTTGTACAATTTCAGCCAATTCTTTGCTAACACAATTTTTACTTACACTGTATCTTCATACACTTTTTATTTTTGATAAGCCTATATAAATCTTTAGAAGACCATTCAATAAAATTGTAATGTTTATAGTATTTCTCACTTCTATGAAAATGTCACTTATTTAGCATTACCATAAGAAGCAAAAAGTAGATTAATGCATGACAAAATTAGTTTTTCTGAAAAATTTCCTATAAATATTCACTGCTGTAGTTCAAAAGAATTCTGTATCATGTATCATAACATGTTAGAAATAAAGACAATTATAATTTGATTCTAAACAATGAATTAAACATATATTAAGGTGAAGTGCAGGCATAAAAATTTAGATTAAATTTTTATTAGAAAAGAAAAATTAGAAATGTAGATTAAATTTTCATTAGAAAAGAAATTCCACTTGTAAATATATAAAGACCAAGCTAATCCTCTTATTCAAGGTATTGTAGAGAAAAATATAGAATAAGTGACCCCATATACCAGATTAATACTCAGTCTTTATGTGTAAATGGATGTTTAACTGTTAAATATAAATAGCTTCAGAAGATGCTATATCTGCTATCGTTCTTAATCTTTGCCAAATATATGTGCCTCAGTTTCTTGAGGATAAAAAGAAGACAGGAAGCCAACAAATCATTTATTCATTCTCTAAATTAAAAAGATAAATAATAGTAGATTAAATGACTTTCCACTAAAGTTTGTTTTTTGGATTAGAGTACAGATGGAAGAGTAGGTGGATGTATGGATGTCTGCCTGTATGTATGTATGTATGGATGGATGGATGGATGGATGGATGGTTGGGTTGGTGGGTGGGTGGATGGAAGATGGATAGATTGATGGGTTAGTGAATGGATGGATGAATGGATGGATGAGTGGGTGGATGGGTGGGTGGTTGGGTGGAAGGGGACGCAGCAAGAAAGGAGACAGGCTTTGAAGCCCAAAGCTACTTAACTCACACCTGGAAAATGTTCTCTTTTAATTATTTGACTTGGCAATTATTGATCATCTCTAAGCTTCAGATTTCATGTCCATAAAAGGGAGTTTATAACTTACCTTAAAGAATATTGTAGGAAAGAAAATTACATGGTAAATAATAAATCCTTAGTAAAAATAAATCCTCACTTATTTATAGCACACTAAATGGCTGTAGAGAAATTTTGTGGGAGAGAAACTCAATAAGGGCATTGTTTAAAAAAATAATGAGATTATAACAAAAAATAAAGGAAACAAATTTTATGTATATAGGGGATGGTAGGGTGGGTAGGGCTATGGGAAAAAATGAGAATTAAGTGGTGTCTTATACTGGTACAAATCCCCATTATGGAGTGCAGTTATGATGTGCATATGTAATGTACCAATAAAAATGTCAATAAAAATAAATAAATAAATAAAAACTAGAATTAGTTTCCATTTCATATGTGAAGAACCAGCGTGTGAAAACATATTACAGAAAAGTCATCTGACATCACATACATATCTGAACTGCCTTAAAATAAGAAAAAAATGGAAATTTTTGACATACTTAAATCCTACATGATGCTACTTAGATAAAACATCAGAGAAAACCATTATGATATGAGTAAGTGTTCACTGTGTCCCTCAAAACAAGGTAGTCACTGCTCTTATCTCTTTTATACCAAGATTGTGATATGGAAAAATAAAACATCTGTTCAACTCCATGGCATGATTTGAAATGACCAAGACACAAATTCGCCTGTATTGGCTTCTCTTCCGTGTGCAAGAGGATGATATTATTTTTGATGATGCTTCAAGTGCTGCTCCAGGACCAGCTCTCTTGGCTACTTCTGCATCACACTAATAACTCAGTTGCTGCAAATTACTTCTCATCGCTGGTTCTCCTTTAGCAGTGATTGGAGAGCTTGTCCAATTCAGAATCATGAATTTCAATATTTTATTTTAGACTGTACTCATGTGCAGCAAGCTAAATAAGTGGCTCCAACATATCTTTATTTATAATAAATTGCTTTACTCAGAAAATTTAAATTATTCTTCTTGTGGTATTATCTTGAATATATGTAAAGACTTGAAGAAATCATGGACAATCTCTTTTCTTTCCTTCTACTTATCTAATTAAAGTCACACTTCATTTTTAGAAATCAGACATTGGAAGTTTTATGAACCTGTCTGATTCTGTCAAATTCAATTTTTTGACAAATTCAGAAGACCGTTAACAACAAGCACAGAAACCTAGGATATTAATGACAACTTCAGCCAGTACTAATCAAAGTTGCAGAGGACAGGGTTGAACATGGCATGAGCCCGCTTGACATTAAAATCCCAGAACATCTGCCCTGCTTCTTGATTCAGACCATGTTATTAAGATCCAAAATATGCTTTTTAAGGGACTAAAAACTCACACACCTTACAGTACATAAGTGAGGTATATAATAGTACTAATTTCTCAAATGTAGAAAAATCACTCAAATAATCATATGCACCTGCAATCTTTCATTCATTATGGCCCTGATAATGGGATCATTCTCACAACAGTTGTCTTGACAACCTTTTCTTGTACTGTTTTCACTCCAAAGAGTCATATTCAGGGAAATCCCCTGGTACTATTTGCCATCATCTTGACATACTGCGACTTCTACAGGTAGAAATATTTGCATCATTGACATATATCTCCATAGACTTGCTAGCTTATTTTTTTTGACATTGTAACATCATGTCTACTGATTTATATTATAAAAATCTCATGAGAGTGTCAATAACACAAAATCCCATTACAATGAAAAGGAATTAGTGGCATTAGGAAAACATTATCAAAAATGCCCAGAGCACTTCATTTCTGAAAGCTTTGACTTATTAAAATGAAAAACTTCTGCATGCAAAGATTTAAATAAATTTTTTATATAAATTTCTTTTTTATAAATATTGCTCTCTAAAAAGGTAAGCTTAAAAAAACAATTTAAGTTGCCCAAAATATGGGATCAGTTTTGTTTAATAACCTTGATTTGTTTCACTATTTTAATGGCAATCTTTCCATGGTATGAAAAAGAAGTAGGAAGGAGATCTCACTGACCTGTCATTTACTGTTCCAGCATACATGACATGAGCACAGAAAAATCTGGTAGCAATTTAAGTCAGAATGTTGGAAACATAAGCCAAAACCCATTTCTAAGACTAGTGAATTAAAATTTACCAGCCTGGTTTAATAGCTCTCTAGGGATAACACTCAACTCCTTCAGATTTCACAGTAGATAAAAGGGTCTTGTTCTTTTATTTGTTTTTATCTTATTTAATTTTAACTTCATTTGGAAGTATGATATTCTGCCCCATCCCTTGGTTACAACACCGGCAAAAAAGTTATAGTGACAGGTGCAGAAATAGTCTGGACTGCAGCTATTCTCATTTGCAGTAAGCTGGAAGGTGGGCTGGATGTTATCCAGTTTACAGGGTAGATCCATGAATCTTTGAAATGTCTCCCCTTAGTTGCTGCTGGTCAAATCACTTTTCTTTCCTCCATCAATGTGAGCACTAATGTATATGGTTCTCTAGAGTTTCTTGCTTATATGTAAAGGAAGGCTGATGGTTTGTGAAGAAAGGAGCCTCTATGAGCTCTCCTTCAGGATTTACGGGGTTGAGGAGAACCAGAAAATCATTTGTGGCTCAGCCAACTGGATGCAGATAGCTGCATGATGACCCAGTGATTTTAAATCACAACTGAAGACTTGCTTATATTAGCTCAGCTACTTTATCAGATGTACTCATTATAAAATATGGGTAGCATCTTGAAGACAGACACATTTTTGAGATTTCCAATATTCTTAAATCTTTATAAAAAAAACCTGACAACCTTGCATTAAAACACAAGTTTAATTCTCACTAGGTAAGTGGTAGATACACCATTTTGATAACACATCAGTGTTATGTATGTCTTATTAATGGAAAAAGGATAACTTTCACAGTCAGGAAGAAATGAAATAGGATTGTGGACCTCTATTACCTCAAACAACTAGAAGAAAAGAATCAAAATCAGAATAATTTAAAATTGGAATAATATAATATCTACACAATTATGATAGATAATTTCAAATGTCAGTTCCACTGAGTAGACAGCTGGAAAACCAGCATTTCTGTGAGATCCTCAAGTGAACGGTTGGGCTGAAACCTGAATCAAACAGAAAGTCAGAGGACTGACTCCTCAGCTCTCAGGACTTTCAACACTACCACCAATTTTCCCCTTCTCCAGCCTTCAACGTACTCTAAACTCATACATGTGTACATCACCTATGTATCATGTGCATTTGCACCCACACCTACACAGCTTCTATGACCCACTGTAACTTTGATTATTACAGCATTAACTAGTGGGGGTCTCTTAGACATATGTATATATCTCTTTAGTCATATCTTGGATTACCCTTTTAGTCACAATAGTCCTAAGACGAATGTACACCCACTTTGAGAACTAGCAGTTTTCTCAATAATAAAAAGAAACCTTCCACTTTACAATATTTAGACAGTCTGTATATTGCAGATCAGATCTTCTACCAAAAATTGAGATGGAAGTCCTGATATCCACGTCTTTATCCTGATGGATTTCAAAGGCTCATCTATTTAACTCTGCCTTCTAATTGTTCTTCCAACCTCCTTCCTCTGGTCATTTTGCATTCTTCAAACTTGGATCTATTAAAGAGAATGTATCTTTTCAGACAATTTTCTGTTTTTGTCATTTATAAATTTGGAAGAAATCTTCATCAAGAATGAGAAAGAAAAGCAGTCACTCCACTTCTTAATAATGAAAGGTTTTGTTTCCAAATCCTACACATCAGTGATTTTATTACATGCTAGTGATTTATCCAAAATATTTTCTCACATACTGCCTTTTGCATCCTATTTGGCTTTTTAGGTTAAATTAAATTTATTTTAACTTATGTGTAAAACACTAAAATTGTACACATTAAGACAGTATCATGTGATGCTTTGTTACATGGATACATTTGTATAACATTTAAATGAGGTAAAACACATCTCACAAAGTTATTTCTTTTATAGTGAAACTTGCTAAATATTTTCCACTAGATTTTTGAAATATTCAACTCATTATCTTTATATGCCTCTCAAACTGTAACCTGCTTCTCCCTTTCTCTCCCTAGCCATGGGCAAGCATTTTCTACTGGTACCTTCTTTGAGACCAACTTTTTCATATTCCATATGCAAGTGGGAGAAGGCAGTGCTTGTTTTCGTGTGTCCAGCTTACTTCACTTGAAACAATAACTTTCATCAGATGAAGTCTTTTTCTTTATTGCTAAATGATTTAGAATATATTTACAAGATTTATATTTTTAAATTTTCATGCACATTCATTTTATGGAATATTTGAATAATGTAGATATCACTTTTTAAATTACTTTTTCCATGACTGGGAACAAATTTTAATTTAATATGTTTTCACATCAATTATTTCAATATTTACCTTTTGCCTTGGAACTTATTGTTTTAAAATGATGGGTGGAGCTGTGATTTTTAAGATCATGAACTTGATTGGTTCAGAAGTTTTGCAGGACCTTCATAAAGGATAATTCAAGGTTTGTCTGGTTGAGTGATGGAGGGTTGACTTTGTTTTCTTATGTGGTCCCTGGCCTCTTTTTATCTGCTGATGTTCCCCTCATCTGCTTTCCAGCCATCTTTGCTCCACCATGGCCTTATAACACATGTTCCTGCTTTAGAGCCAGACCACCATAGATTGGATACTCTGAAATGGAGAGCATAAATTAACCCTTTTAAGGTTTAAGTTATCTACAATGAATATTTCAACTCAGTGAAGAAAAACTGACTAATGCATTAAATTGGCAAAAGAGAAGTGATGTTGTTGCCTTAACTATATCAGACCATGTTTTTCAGAAGCCTTCGCTACTGATTTATAGGGTGAATTTGACAAGATTTGGGAATGCTGGTTGAGAAACTGGAAAATGCTATAAACAGATCTTGATGGGTGATTCTGGTCAGAACTCAGATCAGAACTCTGATAAAAATGTACACAGAAAAGGCAGGCTCTTGAGATAGCAAAAGGTGACTCAGCTGGATATTGGGTTAGAGGTCATGTTTTGTTTTTTCATTCGTCCTTTCTTGAGCTATTTTCCTGGTCTGTTTTCCAGCCATCATTTACTAAGCAGCTGTGATGTTCTTGCCTTATAGCCAGCTAATCATGGTCAAAAACAGGGCCAGGTATTTAGCTCAGTAGTTCCGGCTCAAAAAAAGAAAAAAAAAAAAGAAAGAAAGAAAAGAAAACAACTTCAGAAATCAAGAGAAAAGTAATTCTTCCTCATTTAAGCTATGTGGGTCAGGTGTTTGATCTCAGTGAAGCAAAGCTTAGATAGCAGTAAATAAAATACTGAGAGTTGAGAATTATATTTACTTGGCTGAAGGCTTCTACTTGTTAAGTTAGAGATATTGTGTAAAATAGTATCTTTCTATGTTTTTCTATATGCTTTCCTTCTCTAAGAACCAAACTTAGGTGAAAGTTTTAGACATTGTATGTCTCAAGTTTGTGTGTTATTTGTCTGATTGTATAAAATATTAAATATATCTATACACACACATACACACACATATATATAAACTTCGTACATCTGTGTCATATAGTGCACAATGGTCTTATATACAATTGTAATACATGATATAAAAATAACATTATATTATGGAATCATTTATAATAATTAACCATTGAAACAAAGTTTAGAATTTAACTTAAAGGCTTGCTTTCTACATCAATCAGGATAATCAAGGAGATTAAATGGTGGTCAGTAATCCTAGTGAGACAAAATTTCATCTCTTCTCACACCAAATGTGTATTTGGTGGACTTTTCTATACATTGTGATTTTCTTCACTCTCTGAATCAGGCTGATGGGGTAGCCCCTTCTGGAACATTTCTGTGACAAGGGAAAAAGGTGCTGACCAGATGTCTCACCCAGATACACATTGAGAGATGACACTTGTGCTTCCTCCTTAGAGCACAGAACTTCATACACATAAGACAAAGACAGGTGCGATCGGAAACAGAGTTGCTAGATACAAGAAATGCACCATCTGGAAAATAGCAACAGTTGCCATTCAAATATAAGATGTGCGTGGCAGCAAGGGGCTCTTAGTATTTACTCAATAGCCAGCACAGAGCTTGGCACTCAGAAATTGTCCAGAAAACAACCACTCACTGAAGAGCATCGTCAGAAACAAAGATAAGAGCCTATAATTTTATGAATCTATCACATTAGCAAGCTTAAACTACCTGTGGAGGGAAGGCTGAGATATGAAATACACTGAATCAAGCAAAATTGGCTTGCACTATATGGTAAGTAGTAATCAATAATCTCAAATTCTTGATTTCTAAAATGTACGTGAAAACTCCTATGATAGAACGCAAAAGTACTGTTTAAGCAGTAATATGTTTATAATATTGAATAGGTCTCATTTCTGACATCCAGAATATGAAGCAGCACAAGAAAACCCAGCTGGGATAGGTTTATAATCCAACTACAAAAAAATTAAAATTGCAATTATAAGCACAGATGGAAATATACAGCTCTGGATAGTGTCACTGTGTACAAACCCACGAACAATTATAAAGCAAGAATATTGATTGGGGAACATATATCTCTTCAAATGAACAATCTGGACACCCTGCCATATTCCCTTGATTTTTCCCATGGCTTGCCTGCCAGCACTCCGTGTCATCTTGAAGTCATTTCACTGACGCCCTGCAGCTCAGCTGAAGAAACGAATCGGTAAACAATGAAAAATATGTTGAGGCATATTGTCACTTAAGAAATAAATGCAAGCTGGCTAGACTTACAGAAATAAGAAAACAGGATATTGAATTATAAGCAAAGCGATGTGCAAATGATTACATGTGAGGTCATGCCCAAGGGAGTATGGGATATGTAAAGGGAGGATTGTTCCTGTGAAGGCAGTTAGACTGAGACATCCAGGTCTATGATTACAGTACAAACACGTATCAGAGCTTCTAAAAACCAGAGGGATTTAGGTGACCCATTAGATTCTTCTAAGGTTATGACTAACTCAAATTCCCAAGGAAAAATCATTGGAAAACAATGTAGAAGGGTTTCGAGGTTCAGCCACACTCCCGCAATGCTGAGAACTAGCAATATTCCTTGGGTAATTGGATTACATTGCCTGCTGCTTTTGTATCTCATCTCACTTGGGCATGTATTTGATATTCAGAGAAAATTCACGGTAACTAATGAAGGCTGCAAGTGCAAATGAATATTATTTCTATGCAGATTTTTTGGCGACTGCATTAAACATTTGGAGAGAGCGACCCGGCACCAGCATCATGGATGGAGGATGGAGTTTTGCATTCTTGTCCTGTGTCTGCCTCAAGCTCCACATTCAGCTTACTGGGGTCTTCCCTCTGTCTTGTGGCCATACCATCTGGCCAACAGAGCTCAAGTTCCCCATGTTACATTTTATCTGACAATAAAATGGCAATGATTTAAAATTCAAATGAAGAGTTGTCAAAAAATTAAGCCATAAATCAAAGCCTCTGTTTTTGTCTTATAATCATTCGAAGTGGCCACTGTGCATCCTATTAAAATCAGGTCCATTCAAAAGCCAGCTAGACATAGACAGAGAATGTGAATCCTGAAACTGTTAGGACTTGTTCTAGAACTTATGAGCAAGACTTAACTACTGAATCTCTTCATGTCTCTTAAAAAACATCAATTAACATCTGATTTTAAAAGTATACCATAAAGCCTTCCGTAACATAATCCACTAAGAGTATTATATACTGTTCAGCATTATATAGGCATAAGAAATGTTTTATAACACTACTATCAGATTTATAAGAAACAATTCTAGGATATCACAAAAATATCCAAATATAGTAATGTTTTTGTTATTTCCAAAATCAATGGCCAGCTCATATTTATCCAAAGTCTGAAATCATGAAAAGTGCACAGCAAATGCTTTGACAAATATACTGATTGTTGGGTTCATTGAGGAATACAGATCTTGGTATTGACATTATTGATAATCTTGATTTGGGGACATCCTTTCAATGTAAAATCTAGCTAACATTTTATGGAAGATATGAATGATCTTTGAAAAACGAGGAGAGGAATGCTCCAACACTGTGACTCTGCTATATTTTCTATCTACTGTTTGTGCCTTATCTTTAATGTGCGTATTGAAATAAAATCAGCCTGTATTCACTTCAGAGATAGTTTGTGTTGTGTTAACTGCAAAACGGTACAAAAGTAGCAATGTTAAAATTTTTCTCCATCATGGAAGCACTTAAATAATAAAGTACCTTTCATATGAGCTATTTCAGGAGGAACTGCAGAAAAATAAAATGTACTGAGTGCTTACTATCTCTGGCACACAGTATAAATTTTGTACAGCACAAACGTCCATATGTGAACATGAGTGTGTATCCATGTGTCGCTTTCGGTAGAACCAGACAGAATTCTACAAGGTCTTCGCAAAATCCATTTAAGTGGGTAAATCACAGACTTCTTCCATGTCACATAAGTAGACTCGTTGTTGGCACGTAATTAATTAAGAAACTCTGCATCATGTAGATGCTTTGGTGGCTCACCAGCCAGACATATGAAGCTATCTTTAAGGAAATTAAAACAAACTAATTTTTCACAAACAAAATACAGCACAGTACCAAGTAGAAGATGTAGAAGGCACACGTGAATTTTTAGTAAATGTTGCTTAGGGGGCAAAGAACTCAAATCACATCCAATGGAAAGCACATGTTTCAGGAACAGTAAAAGCTTATTACTCCCTGGCAATTCTGTTTTAAGTAAATACTACCCTTAAGCATCATACCAAGTAATATGCTAACATTTAGGTTTGTGGATAAGATGTTAATCTGAGGCTCTCCACCACACATGTGTTAAAGGACTGGACCTTGAAGAAGTCTGGTGGCTTTCACAACATCCCTTTTTCTTTCCAGCACCTTCACTAGGGAGGTGGAGACACCTCCTAGGAAACTGTGCCTACCCGAAATTCAGATATGTTATCAGCTTACATTAATGTTGAATATTCAGTGAAATACAGTGAAAAGCACACGTGATGAGAGCAAGAGTAATGGAGCCTTGAGATCTGATCCTATTTTGACTAGAACACAACCGGGCATGAAACAATGTCCTACAGAGCGACACTGCAAAGGAGGATGAGGCTCATAGCCAGCACCTCATATGGCAGATCATAAACTGAAACAAGATGATTTCTTAGGTACACCTAGCACAATATGCTGTAGTTGTTAAAGTCTCATATGGAAATGTCTATGTATAGGAAACAATGTCCAGAGAGACTTTGGTGTTAGAATGGACTGAACCAGTCTCTGGGGGACTTAAGTTCTCCTTTCAAATGTGTGCATGTGAGTGCATGCGTGTGGGTGGCAAGGGCTTTTGTGTAATTACTTAGAAGTTCGTGAGACACAAATCTTGTAGAACCTTTAATTCCCTCATTAGAATCTGAAGAGATCTTTGGTTATATAAACTTAAGATGCAACTTTTGTTTAGAAACCACAGCTAATATTTAGTTAAATGTAGAACTTCAGCTAGACAAGAAGTTAATGTTAGTGCATATTTACTCATGTAAGTTAAATCTATGCTTTTTCTTGTTTTGAAATATGTAGTCATCAGAGTTTGAGTATAGTGGGTTAAAGGAAAACAAGTCTAGACTTGCTTAAAGTCAAATCAGTGTCCCATCTAATCCTGAATATAATCCCAAGAATAATCACAAATTCTACATTGTGCTGTAAGACTGGAATGTTAGCTTTTTATTAATTAGTTATTTTACATATTAAATAACTAATGATCTTTGAAATAATCAGTTTATTCATCTGTAAATTTGGAATCTCCATTACAGCTTACTATTGGCTAACCAGAATATATGTAGAAGTAATGTATTCAAAATAAAGTCTTTCACATAACAAAATGAGACATATTCTAAAATTATTCCTGCGCTTTCATCACACTGAAGCCTGTTCAGTTTATCTTACTATTACTTGCGTAAAAATGTAAGGCCTGGATAACTGATTTTTAATTTGTTTTGTAATTGAAATTCATAATTGCAATATAGATATTAAAAGGCAGCAATCTAGAACAAAAATTTTCAAAAGAATTATAAGAGCAGAAATGCACAGTATATACACTTTTGAGAGACATATGTAGTTCACAAAGAATAGTAAAAAGCAAAACACAAAAACAAACAAGAAATGCTCTGGCCATTCCACCCAGAATGTACCTCATCCTCTGATCTTGGAAACTAAGCAGAGTCAGGCATGGTTAGTACTTGGATGGGAGAAATAAAGAAATGAGAATGTTATAATTAACTATCATGTATTTCCTCTGAAAGTAAACAATATTTTGCTGTAAGAATATGACATTGCTCATAAATGTTCCCCTCCTGCATCTTCCTAATTAAAATCCTAATTGTATATAATGTTACATTTTCTCACAAAACTTTTTTTTTTTTCCTACTTATTACTAATGACTACACAATGTTCTAAAATTGTAGAGTAAGGGAAAGTCTTCTAAATGCTGCAGGCTCTACAAGGATGGTTTTCCATGTATCTACTCAAATTTAAGACAATAAAAATGACTATCTCAGGAAAACAAAACAGTTAAGAGCTTAGAAATAAAAATATCCTTGTCCCAAAATTGAAAAGAGATTTTTCAGAAGGGTTCATAATTTATTATTGTGAAAAATGTTAACTCTAAGATCTACTTCACAGAAATTCTATCTCAATACTGGTATTTTTTTTTTTTTAGTTCTATTTGGATTAAAATAAATAAATGAAAACTCTTATTTGTTAAGAATGTCAATTACTTCAGTTTAAGTGTAAATTGAATGTTGGAAGAAAAAGGCCAGATATAAGATTTCAAAAAGAGAGTAATTTGCATTCTTATATTTTAGGGAGAGTTGAGGTAAGCAAAACATTAATGTGACAAGAAACTCTGAGCTCGGAGGTAGAGGAGCATATTAATGAGCTGATCTTGTGCCAGGAAGGAAGATGACAACTCTGGACAGCTTGAGAGATTGGCTGTTCTGTGTGGAGGGAGGGAGGAAACACAGTTACTGAAGCCACAGCTAGCCACTGTGATGCTCCAGTCACCGCAGACATTAATAAGTCACTAGCTCTTTTCACATGCTTGTCATAACCTTTGTGTCACAACTGCAGTGAAGAGAGAATAGAACATAAAGAACTTCAAGGAGAGAAAGTGAAAGGAAGCCTGTCACAGATTGGCAGGTCCGGATTTGATCTGCCTTCTGTTTTCCTCACCGTTCTCTGAGAGGTTTGTGTCAATCTCACTTGGCCGAAGTTTTCAAACACAGAAGCTAATTTAAGATGTGTCACAATGCAATCAAGTTGTCAGAAGCCCATGGTGTGGGCATTCAGGCTTTCCAGTAATCATACTAATTTGGAAAGCCAAATTTATATTGTGTTTTCATTAGTCTCTGTGAAATCAGAACCTCAACATTGCCTTTAAAGAGATACACATAAAACATCTTAAAAGATACCTCCAAGACAAGAAGCTTAAAGGAGTATCTATTCTTAGATAAGGCACATGCACATTTTACTATCGTTCCCTGGGAATGAATAATGGAGGCTTAGTCATGGAGTATTAAATCACATATTCATAATGGAGAACACGATTAAAGGGCATGACCTCAGAACACTATGTAACATTTGAAAAATACTCAGTGGAAAAGTTTTACTAAAATACTATTGACATTAGCACTATTGAAAAGTTAGTATGTAACAACTACAAAGAAATTTTATAGTATAAAGTAAAAGTGAAATAAATTTTGCATGGATTCTTCTTGTTTATATCACCTATTTGTTCCTTTGAGAACTGGAGTTTTCTCCAAAATTCAAGTTCATTTTAGTTCAGTCATTTTATGCTTGTTTGTGCTTCTTCTTTTTCCTCTTTTCTTCTGTTTTCTTTGCTCTTTTCCTTCTTTCCCTCCCCTTCCCACTCTTCCTCTTCTTTATCTTTTTCTTTATCTTCTTCCTTTTCTTTCTCTTTTTCTCTTGTTGTCTTTCTGCATTCCCTCTCCTCATTCCCTTCTTTTTTCTCCTTCCCCTCCCCCGCCTCCTCGCACTACAAATTGCAACAAAGGCCTTTCACTTGAGCTATATCCTCAGATTCTCTTATTGTTTTCATTTGGAAACAGTTTCTTTCTAAGCCCCAAGGCTGTGGACATGAACTTGGCCTCCTCTTACTTCTACCTGCTAGAGTGCTGGGAATGTACAGTGTCTCAATTTAGCATGGTTTTTGATAAAGTTTTATTTGGAGTCGAGACTGAAGATAGGCTCACTGTTCAAAAGGAAGGTATCTCCTGTTTCACCTGTTTGAAGACTATATGGTACTATCCACAGGGCAAACAGGCCATAAGCTTGGAGAGAAGACAATTTTTAAATGTGTCTATATTTCTGCTAATGTAGCAGTACATATTCAAACATTTGTCACTGAAAAAAAATAAATATATAATTCCTTTCAAAAAAATCACCTGTGCTTCATGATAATCTATAATTAATTATAGAGCTGTTTTACAGAAGCAAGAATTTCTTCTGCCCTTAATTTGACACAAAATATGTTATTTAACTGTGTCAGCAGATTTTAAAATGTATATATGCATATATTTATGTAGGTATGCAAGCATAAATATCCATATGTATTTATATTTAAATTATCTTATTTAGAGAAGTAAAATGTTATTATGAAAAAATACAAAAGTGCAATATTCTCTTCAAATTGTACTTCTCATGATTCAGGCTCCATTTATGTGGCCCATAGATGGTCTACAGGACAGAGTTTCTTTTGATGTTGTTACTCTGTCACTTGATTATCCATGTCTACTTGTTTAAAGCTGGTTTTCTCTATCAACTTTGATAGAGAATGAAGAGAATTAATACAAAATAAAATCTCCTTAAGTAGTTAGAATCCACCATGTTTACATGATCACAACTTATTTCCTTATTCCAGGACAAACAGGCAGGAAACAGGCTGGGACATGTCTCCAGCTAGACTCCCATGAACTCTACTAAAGTGAGTATAGAAGGAAATAATGAATATTAAGGAAAGTAAATATTGTAAAATCAACACACCTTCTTTTATATTTTGCAATTTTTTAAATTGATAAAATTTGTGTGTAAATAGTATATAATATAGTGTTTTAATATGTTCATACAGTGCCTTCATTTAATTGAGGTAATTAACATTCACATTAGCACATAATTTTCATTCTTTTGTGTTGAGAACATTTAAAACTACTTTTACCAATATTTGTGAATGAATACTTTGTTGTTAACAACAGTCACCACACTATACAGAAGACCTGTTGAAATCATTCCTCTCATCTACCTGGGATTTTGTACTTTTTGACCAGCATCTCCCCAACCTTCAACATCCTATTGTTTGTTATGATCACTAGTCTCCTCCCTAGTTTAGAATTTAACTTTTTTTTTTTTTTTTTTTAGGTTTTTTGAGACAGGGTCTCGCTTTGTGGTTCAGGCTGGCCCTGAGCTCAGCCTCCAACTCACATCACAGCAATCCTCCTGCCTCGGCCTCCCAAATGCTGGGATTACAGGCGTGAGCCACCACGCCCAGCACTGTGGTATGTGGTACTGGTTGCTGCTGGGTGTGAGTCTCCACACCCAGTATTGTATGTGGTTACCGGGGAATTGAATCCAGGCCCTTGTGCTTGCAAGACAGGCGCCGGAACCACTGAGCTAACTCCCCGGCCCCTAGAATTTAACTTTTACTTTTTCCCCATGTAGCTGTTATTTGTCTTTCTGTTCTAAGTTACTTCACTTCACATAATAATTTCAACTCACATCATCACAAATGGGCTGATGTCCTTCCTGTTTTATGCTTGAATATAATCTTACACCCTAAGATTCTTATCTCTCTATCAAGTGAAGGACATTTAGGGCACAATATCTTTACTAATTTGAAGAATGCTATTATAAACAGCAAATATATCTTCAACATAATGGTTTCATTTCTTTGGGATATATATACATGCCTGTTAGGCAGCTCCATATTGCTGTGACAAAGTATGAAAGAACCAACTTAAAAACTAATATGTTTATTTTGACTAAGAGTTTCTGAGGAATCAATCTATGGTCACTCAGTGCTGTTGTCTTTGGGCTATGATAAGACAGTCATCACACCAGGGGTGCACTGGAAGCTGTTCGCTTCATGGTGGCCAGTGAGAAAAAAAGAAAGGAGGGACCTTGGCTTTTCTTATCTCCTTCAAGCCCACACTGTCAATCTAACCTCTTCTAGACCTCACTTTCGAAAACTTCCAACACTGTTTGGTATCGGCTAGAATGAAAGTCTTTAAAATATGGATCTCTGGGACACTTAGGATCCAAATAACATAACCCTGTCATGAAACTTCTGAATCATTTACTGGTCTGTTTTTAATTTAAAGGAAAGTGATACTGTTTCTTGTGACTGGACTAATTTACATTCTCACCAACAATGTGAAAGTTCATTTCTCAACATCTTTTCTAACCCTTTCTAATTTGACAAGGAAAAGTAAGAGTACTTTGAAGTTGGTTTCATTTCATTCGTTCAAAACAGCAGAAGTAAACCTCCATGTGGTGAGCGCCCTCTCTCTCCTGTCACCTCTTGCTATCAGATTTTACATAGAATGAGCTCCAATCTATTGCACAAACTACACAGTTCATGATGGAAGCAGTGATCAAAAGACAATTTTTGCACATTTTTGAGAAATATCTGTAAACAACACCACTCACCTTTTGGACCATGACATGGCAGCCAAATATCTCCAGATGATTTCTAATCAGCAGTGAATTGTATTCTAGTGATAGAATGGAAATTAAAACACAGAATATATTTGATGAAATCATAGAAAATTTCACATCATAGTATCATAAAAAGCAAATGAACATTCTTTAATTGCCACCATATTAACTTTCCTATAGAATAAAATTAAAACTTTTATATTTAGTCATTCGATTTTCTTCTGGATAGAAGACTCTTACATATACTTGCTATCATAAAAAGTATAATAAATATAAATTATTATAGAATATCAATTTATGAGAGAAGATTTATGATTTGCTTTCTGAAATCTGTAGGTTTTAGATCGGTAGAGCTTGCTTGATCTTTACAAATTTTAATATTATTTGACAAATTATTTGTGAGGGCTTAAAATATTTTTTTTGAGACAGAATCTCTATTTGTAGTTCAGGATGGCCCTGAACTCACTATGTAGACCAGGCTAGCCTCAAACTTAGCAATCTGCCTCTGCCTCCTGAGTGCTGGATTACAGGTGTGAGCCAACACATAAGGGCTTAAACTTAACTATTATGGAAAAGAAGTTTTCTTAGTTAAGAACTGTCTTAATTCTTGAAAATATATAGCTGCCATAGAAGATACAAGAGTTGAAGGACTAATACTAACTTCCCTACAGTAAAAGCATTGATTATAAAGGTATTAGTGCACATTAATCCAAAAATAAGATGGCATGGTATCCTAAGAAGAGGTAGTGTGTCAGATATATCTTCAAGAACTAAAATTTTATTCGTTCATCTTCTATGTGTTATGCTCCTTGCTGCATTCCTTTCTCTGGTCCTTATGATAAATACAAAGATTTCAGCAGAGAGATAAAATTATGTGTGCTCTAGTAAAACTTAAATTCTAGGGGAAAAAAGAGCCTGGGATTTAGCTCAGTGGTTCTGGCATCTACCTGGCAAGCTCCCAAGTTCAATCTCCAATAACCACATGCCACAGTGCTGGGCATGGCAGCTCACACTTGTAATCCCAGCACTCGGGAGGCAGAGGCAGGAGGACTGCTGTGAGTTCAAGGCTCGCCTGGGCTACATGGTGAGCTCAGGGACAGCCAAAACTACAAAAGTGAGACCCTGTCACAAAAAAAAAAAAAAAATTCTAGGAAGAAAGAAAGAAAAAAAATGGAATATGAACATAGTTAAAATTTGATGAATATCATCAGATGCACATAGGTCATTCATTGAAGGACCACATTTACTCTAGGAAATGAGATTTTAGTTAATACACAAAGCATCAAGTAGGCATAGTGATGTGACAACTCAGTGGTTGAGAATGGGAAATCCAAGGGGAAATAATATCCTATTTTAATGTCTTGATATGAAGAATACATACAGATGGGATGAGTTGAAGTAAGTCCTGTCTGTCTTTAACAGAGAAAATGTCACTGTAGAAAGTAGTCAGAGAAAGTTGTCAGAGAAAGTTGTCTTAAGAGGTAAGACAGAAGTTTCTAGGGATGTGTTGTCCACATGAGCTTTGTAAAAAATGACAATAGGAAACCATGAAGGGGTTTTGGGTAGGGTGAAGCACTGACCAGATTTGTCTATCACTCTATAAAGCAAGACAAAGTGTGGATTAGAAGCGGTTTAAAAGTAAACTGCAAATCATTGGGCTCTTAGATAGACATAGGCCAAGCAGTGAAAGGCATTGGTCTTTGGTTCTAGTGGTGCAGTGAAGGTAAAAAGGAGTTGAAAGAATAAAAGGGGTTTGGTAAATAAAGAATAAAACATTCTATCACAAAGAGTAGTAATATTTAATGGAGAAGAGATGAGGAAGAGAGGGGAATTAAAGTTGATACTAAAATTGTTGCGTTCAAGGACTAGGCAAGTAGCTCCATGGTAGAGAACTTGTTTGCTCTGCTCAAAGCCCTGGGTTCAAATTCTAGAATCAAAACTACAGTTGCTGAATTTAGCTACTGGGTCTATATTATAATCATGTAATCTATATAATGAATACAATAAGAAAGGCTACTTTGGGAGTATGAGAAGGATCCAAAAATCATTAGTTTAAGTTGTCTCCAAGACATCAAAGAATATGGTCTAATAAACAGTGGACATGTAATTTGCAACTCTAGACAAATTCTAGACTGGGAGTAGAAATCCAGGAGTTCTCAGTCTGGTTCTGTGGTTGCTGGATTTCTGAGATTTAATTAAGTCAGAGAATTGAACTGAATGATAGGCTTTCACTTTACTAATACTAACCAAAAAGATTCACACATTTCTCCATTTTTGATGTATATCTAGAATCAAAAACTAAACTTTTCATTGAAAAAATAATGATATTTAGGAATAGTTTTTGATTTCGATAATAAGACCAACTTATTTGTCACAATCTAAAGAAATATAAAATATAACAATTAAACAGTTTTAAATTACATAATAACATTAGTAAATTACTTCCCTTAAATAAGACATTAAATATATTTTTTGGAGAGTGAAATGCATCTTTTGTTAACCTATTAATACAAATGTTTTGCTATAAATAAAAGGGTAATTGACTACAACACAATTTCTATTTTGCACATAATTATCTCAAATATTAAGATGAAAGTTAAAGGAAAAGTTTCAGGCTTTGCTCAAAAGTTTTGTTGGGGGCAATAGTTCTTGTAATTAGAAAATATCAAGGCATATGTGTACAGTTTTGTAGCTATTTCTTCTTTTTCACTTCTCTTTGTTAAGATATACAGATACTTTAGGAGGTATTGATCTTACAGCCTTAAAAGTTGGTAAATGTGTGGTCAAGACAAGAGGTGATTTTGAGAAAAAAATATCCCACCAAAGTGACAAAATCCTCATTTATGTCTTGATGTTAACAGTTATTTAAATATTTTTAATCTCAAAGTTTCACCTTGAAAATAGATATTAAAATAGATCAAATGATTTACACACCAACTGACAAAAAATAAAAGAAGACAAAGAAATGATAGATTTCATTACAATGCCTCTGGCAGCTTAGTTGCTGTTTGAAATAAGGATATTTAGATAAATTGAATTATTATCAGCCATTTCAGGAAAAATAAATGAAAAATAAAATACACCTGTGACATAGTAGACTTATTTCAGAGCATTTAAGAGTAAAGAGAAAGCTTCTTGTCTAATGAGACACTTGTCAATTTTCTTAAAGAAAGAGATATATCTACCTTTGTTTTTAACTCCTTGTTAAAGAAAAATACTTGAAAACAGGAATAAAAAAATGGAAGCAGGGGAGAAGTACATTAATCAAAGGAAATACTGAAATCTACATGAATGTCTTTGAAATGTGGTGATTTTTTGAAACCTATTTTTAAGCTAGCAGTAGTTTGAGAAAAGCCTATATATTGTATAAAAGGGCAAGTCACCTGAGTTTCTGAAAGTCACAGTTGTGAGCTGAGAAGCTCTTTGTTTCTCATAACCTCATAAAATAAAAGTAAATAAATAAATAAATAAATACCGTGCCTTTCTGGGAAGCTGATACAATGGAATCAACGATGTGAGTGAGTATCTCCCACACACCCTCATTTCTCTCATTACTATTTTTTAGAAGCAGTACAGCTTTGACATTCTCACAGACAGTCACAGAATATAAAGGTTTAACGAACTAATTTTCTGGAAACTTTTCCTATGACTTTACATCCATATCTAACTCTCCAATACAGACGAACCACCTTACAAGACTTTTAAGTCATATGTGATACATGTCTGCCGTATAAGCAAACATGAGTGAAATTAGCTTTCATTTCTCATAGGAGTCATTAACTACTAGATGTGAACAATATAAATTACTGCTTGTCATCTTTTTACATTTGATCAGTTGAAAGATCCTTCTATATAAAATATGGGGAAGAGGAAATGTACTGGAAATATGACACCCTTTATGTTCAATTTGAAGGTTTGTTCAAATTCATATTCACACTACTCCACTCTCTGATGGTCTTTCTTTACAGAATGAGACTCTTTTGATAGTCAGACATCTTATATTTTATTCCTCCAGGCTAAGATCTCTATTTGCGCTGCTTCCTTTAGAAAATTAGAATTTCTATCTTGCACAGTATTAAGTGGAGACTTCCTTAAAGTGCTTATGACTTGACAAAAAATACATTAGCTGTGAAAACTGACAAGAATCTGTGCATGTGGTGACTGCAAGAAGCAGCAAAGCCTCTATTACTAACAAATTGCATTATCTTATAAAATATGACTTCCATTAGTTTTGAGCTCCAGCCTAGTCTCTTCTCATAGTTTAAAAAGGAGTTACCTTGACCAAATTCAATCTAAATTACATCTTGATCTCTCTTATGGACACAAAAGTACCTTTTTGGCATTAAAGTAACAATAAGATTCTGATTTATCATCTTAAAGGAAAGAAATTAATAGTTAAATAAGTTAAATGACTTAGCATTTGTTCTCAATATTCCCCTCCAAGGGTGTGAAATATGATAAAAAAGAATAAGTGCCATAGCAAGTATTCAGCCTGTAAGATCAAGGTATTACATGGGTATATTGATATGTAACTTCAGTTTGGAAAATCTCCAACGAGAATGAGATGAAAACCATACCCTCGAACTACAGTGTAATTTGCAGTGATATTTGACCCATAAAAATTGGCATGTGCTTTTTACTCTATTTTTTCCAAGTCTTTCTTTTTCTTCTATATTAACTAGAGATATTTTACAGATTTTTGGCTACATCATATATTTCATAATGTTAAATATCAGGAAAGTTTATTCTAGTCCTCTTTGAGACTGCAACTATTATTTTTCTAAACATTTAAGCATTAAAAATTCTATGTAAAATAAAGTGACTACAGAGAATAGAAAATACATTTGTACTAAAAGTTAGTATAAATCAGTATCAAGATTTGTTCAAATGCTAACAAATCAGATACAATTAATGCTTTCATGGGAATTTAACTAGAGATGACTCAACATAAATGTGACAATCACCTAATAATTATCACTTAAACTGGAGGCCAGATTAGAAAATAGAAAAGATAGACAGAGTCAGGATATTAGGGAAAAGTTTCAAAAGAAAAACATATTGAACTGTGTTTTAAAGGTGAATAATGAAGTAGAATGCGCTTCAGGTTCAAAGAATATGAAGAATGAAAATCAGGCTTTAAAAGTCACATTCTTCAAGGGATCAAAAGATCAGTTAAATGGAGACAGAGGAAAGACATTAGAGAATATTAAACCACGTATTTGGGACTTCTAGAGAAAATTTGACTTAAATATGATACTGAAGATGCGATTTTATACAAACATATAAATTAAATGAAAATTGGTAAAGGCAGACAGCTAGGGTAGGTCTGTTCTCCCTCAGATAGGATATCCCGCGGGGCAGAGTGGAGATGAAGCTTCCCTCAGTTTTCCTTTTCAAACTCAGATGCTTCCCAATCTATAGAAAATATCTGGATAATTATTCTCTATAGAGATCCCTAAATAGAAATGATTAGAAATAATCTGACAAACTAAACTCAATCTTCTCAACACTTAATAGATTTACCTGCAAGTGAATTTTAAGTAGTAAAAAAATCAATGAAGACTTTTGTACAATTCTTTTTAACAGAAAATATATTAAGGAATAAGAAGTTTTCATTTAAGAAAGATTAAACAATGATTTCTTGATCAGTGCTCTATCAGAATTTCCAATTGTAATTTACAAATGCTTAAAGAGGTTTCATAAGCAAATATATTTTTACATTTTTACGGTAAGAAATTCGAATAAAAGAGTAATTGAAGTAAGTAAATTTTCAAGATAAAATATGTTCACATGATTTGTTGGAACCAGAACTGAAATCAGGCCCAGCTCTCAATTGTACCTTACGCTTCTGTCCACCACATCACACTGAGCGACCTACATTGCATTGGGGGTTCATTGTTAAATCACGCATGCGCTGATGGTGCCTACAGACAAGTACTTTTAACCAAGGACAGCTGTGAGTGATAGGTAAACAATCTCTTTTTTATTTCATTTTTAACACAACCTCATGAAGGATTCTGCTTTATTTCATATTATACATAATTTAAGTATTTTGAGAACAAAATCTGAGCAACAAAAATGCAATGAAGTTATTCCCCTCAAACATGAACCAATCACAATTATAATATACTGTACTTCAGAAGGAAAATTTCTAATACTATTAAGCAAATGAAGGATCCCTGTTGGATTCAAGGCTATTTGTCTTTCAGCTTACCACTAATAGAACTGAATCTATAACTCATTAGTTTAATTAATAGTCAAGAACACATCAAATAGTACAAGTAATATGGCTGCTTGATCAACTAAATAACCATTTAATTGAGAGCAAGTGATTAACCTTGTAAAAAAGATACAAATAAGGTTGGTGGTGTAGTTTAGTTCAGAGCACTTGCCTGATGGGTAAGATGCTGGACTTGATCTCAGAATTAGAGTTAATAATTATTATGAAGAAAAATAAACACTGTCAATCAATTTAATGATTATTAAGTAGCATAATATTACTAAAGTTGACAATAGAGTACAAAATTGACTCTTTGTTCTACCATTTTCTAAATATTGGTCTTCTGCCATTTTGTAAAGTAAGAATGAAGTTACCTGACTTCTACTGCATGGAAAAATAAAGGGAATAATTAATATTGGATGATATGTATACACAAAAATATAGTATCTTTACTTTAGCAATATGGGACCATACTAATTAATACTATTAATTTTAATATTATTAATATTAGTACTTAATATTAATAAATCATTATTACTAATTAACATGGGACTATACACCAAAATATAGTATCTTTACCCTGACATTTTTTAAAATAATCTTTATTGGTACATTAAATATACACATCATTATTGCACTCCATAATGGGGATTTGTACCAGTATAAGACACAACTTAATTCTCATTTTTTCCCATAGCCCCACCCACCCTACCACCCCCCCATATACATAAAATTTGTTTTCTTACTTTTTTGTTACAATCTCAACATTGTCCCCTTTCATCTTATTTTACATTGAGCATTTTCTATTTCACAATATATAACATACAATGCTAGGACTCATTTACATCTTTATTTTCTCATACCAGAGAAAAGATGCGATATGTACCTATCTGTGCCCTATTTATTTCACTTATGAGGATATCCTCAAGGTATGTCCGTTTAAGTAGAAATGATTCAAACTTATCATTTTTTATGGTAGAGTAGTATTCCATTCTGTAGAAGAACCACAGCTTTTTTATCCAGTCTCCA
>PVIR01014766.1:0-23890 GCA_004026965.1 Petromus typicus
AAGGCCTACCTGAGCCCAAAGAGCCTAGGAGAGGTGAGTGGGGTCTCACACTCTGAGACAGACAGAAACAAACACAGACTAGAAAGGTATAGAGACAATAACTACTTCATGATGTCTTGGTTAGCTCTCACAGCTGCCTCATGAAGATCCCCTACACTCAGAGCATATCAACTATACTTATCCAGACACTTCTAGAGGACTCAGTCTCATGTCATTGATCAGTATTATAATTTTGCATGCAAGTTGCCCTCTTCTACCCCATGATTTTTACTACTTTATTGCTTTACAATCCTTGCAGCCTCTACAGAAAACATTGTGCACTTAATACACAAAGCAAGTGTCACAAACTAGCATTTTCAGACCAAATCCAGCCCATACATATGTTTTATTTGGTCTGCATCATATATTAAACTTTTTTTTTTTTGAGACAGGGTCTCGCTTTGTGGTTCAGGCTGGCCCTGAGCTCAGCCTCCAACTCACATCACAGCAATCCTCCTGCCTCTGCCTCCCGAGTCCTGGGATTACAGGCTTGAGCCACCACGCCGGGCACTGTGGTATGTGGTACTGACTGCTGCTGGGCGTGAGTCTCCATGCCCAGTATTGTTATGTGGCTACCCGGGATCGAACCGGGTCCTTGTGCTTGCAAGACAGGCGCTGGAACCACTGAGCTATATCCCCGGCCCATATATTAAATTTTTTTGACGTTTCCAACAGTTAGAAATCAATAGGTTTTACCTAAAAATCAGGAGTTCGAAGTTTCCTTAAAAATGGAAAATCTCATAAACCAGGAGATCCATGTGCTGTTACAGACCTTTGAGAAATTCCAACTGTCTTTCCCCAGTCAGATCATGTCTGCATAGGGCTGGGGAAAGCTTTAGAAAAGAGGGTCACTGTGACCATGTGTGACCACAGGCACCCCAATTTCATGCACTGATTACTAAGTGGAGACAATGGGATCACAACATTACTGAGGGTACAGTGGAGGCAGCTCCCACTACTCGGATCTGTGGTCTTGTAGGATGTGAGTTATACTTAAGTACTTATATAAAACAAAAAAATAATGTCTCCATTTGTACTTAAGCACTAGCTCTTCTTTTGCATAGTCAAATATTTGCAATTATGTTCTATGTCGGGCACTCTGCTGCAGAACAACAGGAACAGGACATAAGGGGTGGGCAAAAAGAAAAAGAAATGAAGTTCTGGCAATACCAGACTTACATCTTGGTGTGGCAACAGAGCTAGAACTGAACAGCAGCAGTATGCTAAGAGGCAAAACATGCTCTTCAATTTGTCACAGGCCCTGACCCTGTCCCTTGTCTTAATCTGCAGCCTTGAATTAACTACCACAGAAAGGGAGAGCTGGAGACCATCTCAGACTACAAGCTCCTTGAGAATAACAGGTAGACCAATTGTTCTTGCTTTGAATGGGGGTCAGATGGCCCTGGGTTAGGAATTATTCAACCAGTGAAAAAACACTCTGCTTCTATGCATCCAACCCAGCAGGCTTCAAAGACAGAGCAACAGCAAAAAGCAGAGGTATAAGCCTTTAAACTGGGGCCTCTGCCCTCAGACGGACTGTCCCAGGGCAGCTAGTGAGGACAGACATGGGCCATGGTCGGAGCTAAATCTGGGCTTGCTCTCAGGCACCTGACTTCCGGCTGGTATTTAACAACCCATAGAGATCTCCTGTAACTCTAGGAAAGAATGAAAAACTGCTGGGCCTCTTGAACTGTCTGTCCTAAGGAAGCAGGGAGGGAGGTGGGAACACACGGACACCACACATGTATCTAATAGCAGTATCATTACCAGTGAATATTAACACAGCTTCTGGTATTATTTAGGTAAGTTAAAACTGAATAAATCAGTAGGAAAACTGATAAATACTCAATGATTTCTCTGTAGTGATTTAAAAATCTAATTGTGATGATTATGTAGCTCATGGTAGAAAATTTAACTAAAAAAATGCAAAATCCTATCTACATAATGACTACAACAACATAAAGATTATGTCCACAAATAAACACAGACGTGAAAGCATTGTAGAAAATAGAAAGTTATTTGTCACAATGACAGTTTGTGAGGCATTTCTTTCCTGTCATTCTTTTTATTAGTATTCTGATTATACAGCATTATTTATATAACGACACTTTTTAAAAAATGCCCAGTAACTTCTAACCCCAAAATATACTAGCATAACCCAAAACGAGGTAGTGATGAGGGCTGAGTGAGAAACATCTACTTTGCTGGAGCCTTGAGGGAAACTAAAGAACCAAGCACACAGTGAGAGTGTCATCTGTCAGTCTGCACACGCATGCGCGCGCACACACACATGCACTCAAAGGAAGCTTAGCGTCCCTCATAGAGCAAAGCATCATATCATTCTGGGGTCCCTTTGCACAGTTTATAGGGCCCTGTTAATTACATTTTCATGACCAGTCTTTCTACAGGTCTGTTCTGCTTTGTTTTGCTCTGGTCTTTGGTGTTTTGAGACAGGTCTCTCTACATACTTCAGGCTGCCCTTGAACTCACTATGTAGCCCAAGTTGACCTTGAACTTGCAGCAATCCCTGGCCACAGATACCCTATCTTCAGCCATCCTGTGAGGAAAGAAAGTGGCTCTGACTAGCTTCCATGCTAGAAACAGCTCAGAGCAGTACAGTGGCCTTATTTATGGACCTGAATTGATGTCATGACCCACACCCCCCACAAACTTACGACAGCTCTTGGAGTTCCCAGCACACATTTCCTGGGGTCCCCTGCTGGAGAGGCAGGAACACCTTAAGGAAAACTACAGATAAGTCCTGCTGAAGGCAGAACTAGTAACACTTAATCCTAGCCCAGTATGGCATCAGGTCATGCCTCAGTGTACCCCGGTGGGCAAGGGAGAAAGTAGGCATCAGGGGGTAGGTAGGCAACTAGAAGACCAGATCCCACACAGGCCTCCCTATGGCCAGGCAGTGCAAACTGTGAAAAGGCAGCTTCCTTTCTGTGAAATGAAAGGGTGCTGGCACCTTGGAAAACAGAAGCAACTTCCTTCTCTCTAGTGTCCAATCCCATTGGATTGAGTCCAATCCCAGATTCCCTCAGGAGAGATTTCCTGCTGTGAATTCCCCAGAGTATGAGAATTGGAGGAGGAAAAACCTCAGAAAGCTTCTGAGCCAAGCAGCCAGACCAAGCCCCAAATCCAGCAGGCCTCCCCAGCTTACTTATGCCAATTGGTGGACTTCTACTTTTCAATTTCAAGTCTTGTCTTACTTTAAAAAGAATAAAAGAAAAGAAGGAAGAAGAGAGGAAGAAGGGAAAGCAAGAATGTCACTCACTGCTCCCTTATTCTATTCAATATCCACATCTGCAGAGGAGGGGGAACCACAGTCCTAACAAACAGGGATGGGAAGAAGACAGCCCAACCAGTCAGGGAATTAGACCACAGAGAGACATGAGCTTGTGCTGGGGGCCACCCAGCTGGTGACATCTGCCATGGGGGGTGGGGGGGCCAAGAAGAACCAAGTGTGGAGCCAATGGCAGATGGTGACAGCCCCTCCTCCTATAAGCAAGTCCCACCCCAGGGTTGTTTCCATGCATTTTTTCCTGTGAGAAAAGAATGGCAAGAATGCAGCCCAGCCATTACCCAAATCCACCCTACTTGGGCCCTGTTCACTATTCCATACAAAGCGAGGAGCCTTCCAGAGTCAGGAATCAGAAAATCCACTTAAGAAATTCAGACTGGCAGCCAGAAACTAGCAACACAGGTAATGCAATATGAGGGCTCCTTTAAGCTAAATGCATACATGCATGGACACAAACATGTACACACTCAATTCATGCATTACTCATGCACATATATGCAAGCACACACACAACCACACATGCACACACTCACATTCTGCAGGCCTGTGAGAGCACACTCAAGCCACACAGAAAGGTGGCTAGAAACACTCCTGGACTTTTATAGTTCTTCAGGGACTCCGGTCTCCAGGAAGTGCTAGCAACTGCAATCCAATTGTGTCCCTGGCTAGCACAGCCCACTAGAGACTGGAGACCTTGCAGGGGGAGGAAGAACTTCATTGGGAAAAAATGTTGACAGAGTTTAATGTCAAGCGGAAGGACAAAGGGTTGGATGAACAGCCTGCCTGAGAAAGCAGGCCTTCTGAGCACTCCAGCAATTTGCATGGAGCTGTGCAGGGAGTATTGAGTTAAAAGGCACAGAAGGGGGCTGGCTCCCCAAGGCCAGGACAGGCCTGGGGTACAAAGGGGCAACATGTCTCTCTCCCCTGCAGTGCCTAGAACTTGGCATGCTGCATCAGCCCTTAAGTGAGAATTAGCTAAGACATCCCCCAGCTAGAAGGAAGGCTTGGAAAATCTGAAATCCTTAAATACACTGTTTGCTCTAAAGAGACCAAAAAAGATGGTAAAGAAGGAAAATGAGTCTTCACTGAGTAGCTAACACATGCCAAGCATAGGGTGTCTGTAATTCTAAGAGTAAGAAGCAATATGGCTGTATCGGTGTCACACCGCAGACAAGAAACTTAAGAATCAAAGAGACTGGCCTTTGCTGACATGGCTGGAACTAAGACTGACACCACATGTGCCACATGTAGAGTTCAGATACACCACTCTTTCAGGACCCGTCTTTTTTTTTTTTTTTTTTTTGTATTTTTTTTGAGACAGGGTCTCGCTTTGTAGTTCAGCCTGGCCCTGAGCTCAGCCTCAAACTCATATCACAGCAATCCTCTTGCCTCTGCCTCCCGAGTGCTGGGATTACAGGCGTGAGGCACCACGCCCAGCACTGTGGTATGTGGTAGTGGTTGCTGCTGGGCGTAAGTCTCCACGCCCAGTATGGTATGTGTTTTCCAGGGATCAAATCTGGGCCCCTGCGCTTGCAAGACAGGCGCAGAACCACTGAGCCAAATCCTCGGCCAGGACCTGTCTTTTTAAGAGATTGTTTTGCTTTGGTCTTTGGTGTTTTGAGTTGGGGTCTCACTATGTAGGCCAGGCTAGCCTTAAACTCACTTTGTAACACAAGTTGACCTTGAATATGCACCAATCTTCCTACATCAGCTCCTTTAGGGCTGGGATTACAGGTGTGTGCCATGACCCCAGCTTCATGACCAGTTTTTTAAAACTCAACCCTCCCTTAAAAAAATGAATAAATAAAGCAAAAGTACTGCTTCACCAGGTAGCTTTACTCAGGGCCTTTTCACCTCCCTACACATTAGCAGCACCTTGTATACAAGTCAAAGGATGCCCCAGAGGACCTCCTAAGGTCCTTTCTGAAGAAATTCTGGCAAGACTGAGTTGGGCTCAGAAAGACTCTCTAACTCCCATCTTCTGTGCTGAGAGTCCTAACCAGAGCTGTTCTTGTGCGGTTCCCAGCCAGACCAGGCCTTCTAGGTTGCTGCTTGTTGCCTCTGCCTAGAACCGTGTCCAGCACACCTCAGTGGTCAGTCGATGTCACTGGTTGGCTGAATGAATGGTCAATCAGTGAAGGGATGAACAAGTGCTCCTTGGAGGAAAGTTTGTACAAAGCAAGGCCTTGTGAATATCTGTATCCCTGGAGACTTCATCTCAAAGTACAAGAGCCAAACCTCCCCAAATCATTCTGCATCAAAATCACATCCATTACTTTTCCAAAAGCAGACTTTTGCCTCTGTACCTAGAGTTTCAGACTCACAGGATCTGGGATGGAGCCCAGGAATCTGAATTATTTAAAAGCTTACCACATGTCTCTAACTCAGAGCCAGGTCTGGAATCATTGATGGCTGTTACTTGGCTAATACCCATGCAATCCTGCCCTGGGACTAAAGGAAGCTGAGAGAGAAAAACAAAGTAACTCCTTCTTAGAGATTTTTCTCTAAAGGGCTCAAATTAACTTTTTAATGCCATGATGCTGCTATCTGTCGGACAGTGACAGGCAACAATGCTTGTCTGTCCTGCGGTGAGCACACTGAGGTCTGGCCAAGAAATGGGACTTCTTCCCTCTTTTCATCTCATCCTGGAACTCCTGAAGTGTTTAAGTTCTTTGGAGCCTTCAAAGTGCCTTGTTTTGAATTTCAAAAAGAGGAAGAACAAGCTCCAGACCATGCTGATGCCTGGTATGGCAAAGTTCAGTCTCTTGTCCAGGCTGGGCAAGACACATTAGTCCTTTTTTCAGTTCGAACTGAAATCGCCCCTGCCACACACAGGGCATCACCAATGTCAAGCCAGCAGAACAAAACGAACAGTGATCTTAGCCTCTCCAGGCAAGAGACCATCCATTTATTTATTCATGGAAACTACAGTAATACTAAGAAGGACCAAGCACAGGCATACACTTAGAAGAAGATGAAGGAACAGCTATTATTCTTTTCAGTAAAAGAGCAACCCTTCTATGAGATGGAAAGCTAAGCTGTCCATGCCCCACAATTAGCCCAAGAGCCAGAGGTAGATACCATACTGAGCCTTCCTTTTGCACCTGGAAACCCCCCCTAGGAGGCAGGAAGAGAGAGGCCCTGCTTCTCTTTTCTCATCCCCTCCTTCTATCCAGCCTAGACAAGACTGATGGAGCAGAACAGCTGCAGCAGTGGGGAGAGGGGGGTGGACAACAGCTGGACAGAGGGAGGGCCTGGGCAGAGTCCCGGCTGGGGCTGAAGAGGAAGGAGAGAGACATGGGTTTCCTCTGCACACTGCTTCTAAGGCTGGAATGTGAGCACTAGCTCCACCTCAATCTTGCTCCCCTCTCCTGGCCCTTTGCTGGCTCTAAAGAAGGGACCTCTGGATTCCACAAACGGCAAAGCCACTCAGGAACATGGCTGTATGTTCTAGGCCTTAGAGCAGCAGCCCAGTGCAGCCACAGCCTGGATCATGGCCCTGTCCTGTGTCCGTTTCTGCCCACAGCCCCACTTATGCAAGATCTGAGGTCCTAAAGGAGGAAGTTGAAGATTCTGGCTCCAGTCCAAGAAAGTGGGAGGCAGTGCAACCACCTTGCTGGTGTGGGTGCTGGCCCAAGGTCAGTGAACATGGCTCTGTCACAAATCAAGCTTGTAACTTTCAACAGATGAAAAAAACTTGGTTCCACTGAAAAAGGAAAACAAAAAACCAACCTCCATGGCTTCTACTTCCAGTTCCCTTGTCTAAAAATGAGGCTGATGATAACCTTAAACAGTAGGTCTTATAAGTAGAAGACCCATATTCTGGTCCATGTGGGGCCTCAGTTTCCACACCTTTAAAATGAGCCTCACAGGTGTCCTTTGAATCTATAAAATCCATTCCATCTCTGGGCCAGTGACCCAGGATACGCAGTCTTCCTTCCTCCATCTAAAGTGCACACCTGCCTGGTTCTGCACTGTCTCCCAGATCAAGGAGGCCCTTGTGCACCTCCCTCCCACATGCCATGCAGATTCACACTCAGCCTCCAGGAGTACTTCTATCTGACTCCCAAGCACAGGCTCTGTCTGCAGTGTAAACGCAGCTTAGCAGCTTCTCCCCGAGAGGAAATCACTGCCAACACAACTTTCACCAAAGGTGCTCACTGGTACATACAGCACTGAAGAGAAAATTGTCAGTCCAGAACAGGGCCATCTAACCTGGCAGCCTCCAGCAGCATGGGTAACCACTTGTACTTAAATGCTTATTAACAGAAAATAAATAAAACTCAAACTTCAGCTCCTTGGGTACAGGAGCTACCCTTGAATGCTTACAGCCATGTATTAGCTCACAGCACTGGGTGATGCACACACACCAGGCTCTGGGCCAGTGGATGCTCTTTGTGGGATAGAGCCAGGCCCATGGGGCTCACACTGAACCTGCCAGGATGCTCTTGTCCAATCTCCCCACTCTGCAGATGAAGAGTCTGTGTAGTGCAAGAGAAGGGACTAGCCTGGAGTACATAGTTAGAGTGGGGAAAAGTCCCCATGTCTGTGCCTGCAGGAGTTTGGCACTAGAAGGCCATTGCCAAGCCTGAGTGCCCTGTGGCTTGGTCACAGGGCAAAGAAAGGGGGTCAATGGCAGCACTGAGAGGGTACTGTCACCAGGATCCAGGGTCCTGTAAGCCTGTCCATCTCACCCCTCTGTGAGGGTCTCCCTGGCCCTAACACCTAGCAGGTCACAGCAACCATCATTTCACACCATGCTTCTCATTTGGGGGCATAATGGACACGTGTCATTCTTTTCAGCTAGTGATGCATTCCTGACCTCTTCTAGCTCAAGATCTGTACCTTGTCCTGGGGCAGGGAGTGTAACCACACACCCGCTGCCCAGCAATTCCTCATATACCACCTGGGTTTCAGAACACAGCAAGACCTGCAGAGGCCAGACCTTCCCTGTTTCCAGCCCAGACTAGAAAATTTCAGACCACAAAAGGACAGAGACCCAGGTTAACTGAAGCATCTACTATATTCAAAGTTCCATCAAAGTCTTTGTACTTACATTTTCTCATTTGATGTCCAAAAAAATGTTGCAATCCACATTCTAGACAGGGAAACTAAGACTCAGAAAATCAGGGGACACATGCAAGCTGCATGTTGCACTCTGCTGCAAATCCGGGGTGTCCGGCTCCAAAGCTTTCAATCTACAGGGCTCTCTGATAAGAGACAAAGTCAGACAGAGCACTGACAATCTCCTCTCCAGGAGCTTCTCAAACATGAAGGTCAAGACAGAGGTCATTTTGTAGTTGTGCATCTCTAACATCAGAAAGTCCCCACACCCAAGAAGTTCCCATCCTTGAAGAGATGAAGAAAGGCCACAGAGACAAAGCTAGGGGAGAAAGACACAGAGAGAGGAAAGAAGAAGAGTAGAGGGAACCAAAAATGGAGAGCAAAGAAGAGAAGAGTGCATGAAGGTAATTTAACTTACTTAATTCAGTTAATTACTTGTGCAGTTGTTGGTCTAATGCCTGTCTTCCTCTGTCAGACTTCAGCGGCCATGAAAGTAATAACCGTATCTGTCCTGTCTACAGTTATGTTCCTAACACAGTAGGTAGGAGGTCAATAAATTTCTGTAGGAAAGATGAAAGGTGGAAGAGAGATGGTGGGCATAATGACAAACAGAGTATCAGTGCGTGGGCAGAAAGAAAAGTTTTTTCTGCCTGTTTAGGGACCAATACCTCCACGAGGTCTTCCTGACCTCAGTTCCCCAAGAACCACTGGGGGAGACACAATGAATATGTCCTCTTCCAGTGGGCTCCACCCCTTGTGCAGGACCCCAGGCTTTGTTTATCACAACCCCTAACAATCACAAGTCATAAAAGTAGGTATGTCGGGGAGAGAGAGACCTGCAGGATGCTCGTGTCCAATCTCCCCACTTTGCAGATGAAGAGTCTGTGTAGTGCAAGAGAAGGGACTTGCCTGGAGTACATAGTTACAGTGGGGAAAAGTCCCCATGTCTGTGCCTGCAGGAGTTTGGCACTAGAAGGCCATTGCCAAGCCTGAGTGCCCTGTGGCTTGGTCACAGGGCCAGCAGAAGCCTGCAGCCCATCTGTCTCTACAGCCTGCCAAAGGCCTCCCTCCTCTGTGCCACTGTTAATGAAGCCCACCACAGGTGATCTCGGAACAGTGTACCAGTGGGAGGCTGTGCGGGCCATCACACAGTCCTTTCATTTCCGATTTCGCAGCCTGACACTCCTAATGGTCTGGGCCCTTTCTGCTTGGAGCCGCAGGTGGACATATATCACCTTGGCCGCTACCAGCCATGCCTCCCCCTAGCCATCTGGACAGAGAGATGAGAAAAGGACAGGGCACAGTGGCCCTGGCAGAGAGGCCTGCTGGGATGCCACAGACACCTGGTCCCCGCCCAACCTGCCCTCATGTGCACATACTATTGGGAGGTAAGAAACGTTCTCCTTTTCTGGGACTCAGTTTCCCGTATATAACTGGGAATCTTCTACCCTCAGCAGCAAGAGATGCTGAGAAAGTGTTCCTGTGCCCCCTGCATAAAGGAGGAGAAAAGCCACAGGAAACCAGGTGAAGGGTTAGGATACAGCACTGGAGGAGCCTCCCTCAGTCAAGTAAGTGATTTAACACACACCGACATAAAAAGTCCATTTGCTGAATAAGATGATGCTAAGAGAAGGATGAAAAGCAAGAGTGCCACGGGCTGGCCCAGTTACCAAGTCTTATGCCACACTTAGCGAGCACTGTGAGCTCAAGAGGCTAATGGCCTCCTGACCCCAGGGCAGCAGCTGTCCTCCAGGAAGACTAACTGACGCCCAAGCAGTGAGCCCCACACCTTCCACCAAAGGGTGCCTAGAGTGACTGCTTACACAGTGTGCTCATGACAGGGCATGGACTCAGAGTATGAAAAGAAGAAGCTCCATTTTCTAAAAGGTGCCGCTACCCAAGGCAACCAAGTAACATGACAGAGTTGAAGTCAAGAGAATGACAAAGAAATGCAGTATGCAAGTCAGGTTATCTTCATCACATAAATGTTTTGGACAAGCAGAAAGCGGGATAAGTACCATTAGCAGTTACTGTTCAAAATCCAACATCTCAGGGCGAGAATTTGACCCAAAGGTGGGCAGCACTGAAGGCCAGCCCTGGCAGAGGTTCCTACGATCAAGAACCTCTTTCACTCCCAGGACATGGCCAGGGTGCCATGGGTGAGGGGGTGAACCTGGGAGAAGCAGCGTCCGCGTGCACAGAGGATAGAGAGAAACCCTCCCTGGCAATTCCACTATGCCAGGCTCCTAACTGCCACAAACCAGGTGCCTCTAACCACGGAAATCTGTGTCTTGCTTCTGGCCACTGAAGGTCAAGATCAAGTGCACAGAGGGTCACACTCTCCCAGCCAGGGGCCTCGCATTACGTCTGGAGATGGCTGCAGTCCTTGGGAATCACTTCCATCTCTGCTTCCTTCTCACAGACATTCTCCTTCACCTCTGTGACCAAGTTTCTCTCTCAGGCCTCAGCATGGCGTCTGTCCTAGTCCAACGTGATTACATCTACAAAGATATGACATGACTTTGGGGGGGCCACTCTTCAATTCACTACAGCCAGATGATGCCCCTGGGGTCCGCCATGCCCAGCACAGTGGGGGAACATTAGTGAGCACCTAAGGACCTAAGTTCTAGCCTCATCTCTACTGTGACTGACCAGGTGACTTCGGCCAGATCGCCAACCCTCTCGCTCTCTGTTCTCTGTGAGGAACTTTGATTTCCCAGGTTCCTCTCAACTCCAAAACTGTCATAGTGGAAGGAAATAAAAACCAGCATGAACTCACAATTTTAACAAAATGAAAAGAAATCAATATAGGCATGTGTGCATGTAAGAGCCAGCAGACACATTTCCTAGCTCTGTTCTCAGAATGTCTGAAAGCAACAACACCCAAAAGAACAAGAGCACCTAGTGCCTGGATCTCAGTATCTAAACACCATTTTCCAGCAAAAGGAGCTAGACATTTAGGGGAGTAATGAACCTACGGCTGTAGCAGGAACAGCAAAACCAAGTCTGGAGCCTCAGTGCTGCCAGGGAGAAGGAATGCTGAGAAAGGGAAGTAGGATGTCTAAAGGTCAAAGGAGTCAACTGAAGCAGGTCCCAATGGCTACAGTTAGAGCAATGAGAGCAACAGATATATCCCTGTATTATAACTAGAATTCATAAATTTATTGTGAGTCATATCTACACATTTACTATGCATATATATTGATTCTATAATGATAAAATAACTTTATTAATTGAATAAAGAAGGAAATGAGAGAGCAGGGACAGGGCTTCCAAAAGAATTCCAATTACTACACGCAGAAGAAATGAAGGAAACAAAATTACCATTAGTCAAACACCGCCACCAAAAAAAAAAAAAAAAAAATGTTGCAGGGCCAGCGATTTAGCTCTAGCTCAGTGCTGCAGGCACCTGTCTAGCAAGCGCAAGGACCCGGGTTGGATCCCAGCTAACCACATACAACAATACCAGGCATAGTGACTCACACCCACCAGAATCAGTACCACATACCACAGTGCTGGGCGTAGTGGCTCATGCCTATAATCCAAGCACTCAAGGCAGAGGCAGATGGATTGCTGTGAGTTCGAGGCTAAACTCAGGGTCAGCCTCAATTACAAAGCACAACCTTGTCTCAAAAAAAAAGAAAAAGTTGCAGGCATGCGAAGATATTTTTGGAACAGGTGTTTGTATAGTGTCAAAATAGCTGCTCCTAAACATTCACTAATTTCAGAGAAAAAAAACAGTAGCTTTATAGTGGAGATCCTTGGCCAATATCTCTTCTCAAGGAATCAAAGGTAACGTCACAGGAGCTCAACACAGCCACATGTGCCCCTTGATTCCACACTGAGGAGGGTACAGTGCCATCACTATCATGCCCTGTCCGAAACACACAGCTTCGGCTCAGTCCTGAGCACACACAGGACTTCCCCAGCAAGAGGCACTGGCCACAGGAAGACCAGTTCTCTCCAGCACTGTCAAGGTCATGGCAAAGGAAAACAAAGGACCTGCCTGCCCGGGCCTAAGGAGACAGGACAACTAATACAAGGTAGGACCCTGGAGTAAAAATGACACTAGTGAGGAAAGAAGTGAAATCTAAACAAAATCGTGGTACTGATGTTAATTTCTTCATTTTGACACTTATGCTACAGTTATGCAAGATGTTAACAATAATCAACAAAGACCTATGAATTCATAAGATCACTGTGGACAGGGTGGGAGCAGGTAGAAGAGCAAGGGAAAATGGCCTTCTGCTGTTACAGGCCGCGTGCTGAGCTGCGGATCCAATTTTCACAAAAGGATTACTAGATTACATTCTTTACCACAGGCAGCTGTCCCTGTCAAATAAATAATCATCGCCTTACATTTATATATCACCTTTCATCCCACAGCCCTCTTCCCATATCTCAGACCAGCCTGGGAACGGCATCAACTCCACACAGGAAAGGACTGGAGAAACGGGGAGGGGCCGCAAGAGGAAGCGAGCCGTGACCCTGTTCAGGTGCCAGGAAGGGAGGGTTAGGGCCCAGCCAGAGAAACAGGCAAGTCAGCCACTAAAAAGGAGCCCTGCGGTGGCTGTTCAAGGCCAGGGGGACTGCCACCACGGGGCGGACAGCTGGGCACAGTGGTTCTGGCGCAGAAGGGAACCTGCGCCAGGGAGAGCAAACGTTTTAGGGTTTTTACTGATACAGCCTATGCCAGCACATGTGCACAGGCTCCTCACCATTCTTCTAGGCACTGGGTTTACGTTGTGGAAGCAACGGTGCCAAAGCCCCACAGACCCTGCTTTGGGGCCCTGGCGATCTGGTTGGAAAGACAAGTGCACACTGAACATCAGGTCAAAACGTAAGAGCTGGCATGCAACCCAAGGGCAAATGAGGACCAGAGCAAATGCCACACAGGCCACAAGGGAGGCCAAGGCCACTGGGTAATGAGATCATACCAGGCTTCTTCAGAGAGGCAGGACTCCCACCAGCTTCTGAAGGATGTTTGGGTCTTGGCAGGCCAGGGTGGGGCAAGAGGAGGAGCATGGGAACCAAGACGAGGAACGTAACAGTAGGCGGCAGACACATCACCACGTGCGGACAGACGAGGGGACAGACTCGGAAACCACTGGGAGTCACCCAGAGAAGGCTGGAGCTGTGGGATCTTCACCCAGACACCCTTGTATGTGTCCACAGGACTGGGGAAGCTGGAGAAAATGGAAGGGTCCAGCCCAAAGAAGCAAGCTTTAAGTGGACAGGGGAAGAGATCTTTATAAACTTCCTTTTTAAAAACACCTTAGTAATATAAAACCTAAGCCTCCTCCTTGGCCAGGATCCCGACGGCCTAGGTGCTGCTCAGTAGAGTTGCACAGTTACCCTCTGGCTCCCAATATAGAACCCCAACTTCCCCTTTGGTTTCTACTGTAAACCCCAGCCCTTCTTATAGCCCTTGGCAGCTGCTTCCTTTGGCCATTCCCTGAAATGCCTTGGTATCTACTCCAGACACATTGAAGCTTCCTTAAATCTTCCAAATAAATCCCCCAATAGCTCTAAACTTCCACTGGCCCACACCACGGAGCCCACTCTTTCCTTAACCTTCACCGGAAAGGCAGAAAGTCCCATGTTCTCACCATGGAACTCAGGCTTCATTCTCTGCCTTTGTAGAGCCTCGCCCTGGGCATCCCGCACCAGATGAGAACAGCTTCATGTCCTCCACTACAAAGTCCGAAGTACCCCTGAATTTTCTACACCAAGCTATATACTTTCCTCTTTCAAATTTTCCCAGGAAACCCTGTATTTTCCTTAGGCTCCCATCATCAGACCCAGTAAACTTCTCAATGTTCTGTACATCTCAACTACAACAGATATACAGTTTTTACTTCCCACCCATTCTAGAGCAAGGCATGCCAAGACCCACACCAGCCACACTCTGTTCAATGGGAGAGCCCTTTAGCTTCAACAGAACGGCCTTGAAGAGTTTCCTTGGTTCAAGCCACCGAATTCCAAGAATCCCCTGGAGCTTCCCAACAACCTAACATGTCACAACTAGGAAGTCCAATGCTAGGAGCACCCCTCAATGTTTGCTTTCCATTTTTAGACTCACCTTGCTACACATCAGCCCTGGCACACAGCCACTGCCCTCCCACCCACACAAGCTGCCCCAGTGCATAGGTGTCTGAGAGCTCTGGCAGTAAGAGGCCAGTTCTGCAGCAAGGGACCATCCCAGGAAACCAGCTTGTATTACTGTTATGGAGACATGGGCTGGGCAAGGTAAGTGCCACAGCCTGAGCACCCAGCAAGTGCCTGAGCAGCAGGAGGGGTAGAAAATCTATCTGGGGCCTTCGGGTTCTCAGGGAAGCAGCGAGGCTAAACAGTGGGTCAAGGCAGAAAGCAGGGAGGCTGGATAGAACTCTGTCATCTCCTAGTTGTTCCATATCAGGAGCTAGGCCCCAGGGAGCAAGGCTGAACCCTGGTAGGGCGGGCAGGAGTGGGGGAGGGCAGTGTGAACAGAAAAGTGGTGATCTGCGTCAAACTGGTGCCTGTTTTGCCATCTGCTAAAAACCACAGCTCCTTCATAAAGGAATGAGGGGTATAGGAAGCGGAATTGCTAATGATGCTGCCAAACATTCTGGCCTCAGATAAAGTGAGCCAACAACGAACTGGTGTCACACACACACACACACACACACACACGCATGCATACACACACGCGCGTGAGGGGGTGAGACTGAAACCTGAGAGGCTGCCAGGGGGCAGCAGGAGGCAATTTATGGCCAGGAAAACTGAGCCCTCAGCCAGATGTGGGCCCTGGGCAAGGGTTGCCTCAAGGCTCAGCCATCGGCCCTGGGTGGAGTGGCGTTAGTGGGCTACAGGCTGGGGGACACCCAGAACGGGCAAAAGGGTGGAAGGCAGAAGAGGTGCCTGAATCCTCATCATCAAGCCCTCGAATAGCAGGCCCAAGACCTGCCCTGCTGGCAGGCTGCTGACTCTAGGATTAGCAGCCAGGAAAGCGTATGGGGCAGGGGCAAGGAAGAAGGTGGCACAAAGGAATGAGGGGTGTAGGAAGGGGTCTGGGAAGGGCTGTTACCCAGACTGTAACAGAGGGAGCAGGGCAGCAGAGCACTGGGCCTCCATCCGTCAGTCCACTCCCAGGTCAGGTCTGTGACTCGGAGGACTGAAAGTACACCAACAAGAAACAGCGCATTCCCCTTCCTGGCTGGCCTTATACTCCAAGCCCTGCAGTGGTATCTGCCCTTCTCTGGAAAAGCTGTGCCAGCCTCCCATCCTCCTGCACACCCAGCCCCAGGACTGGCCGGTCTGAGGATGGAGGGCAGATGGGGTCACAGACCTCCATGTCAGGGTCAGAGCCACTCACTATCCACAGAGGACAGAGGCAGACCTAGAGAAGGAAGAGGAGGCCCGAGAAGGGACTGGTCACCCTGCGGTCACACCCTGCGGGCAGTACAACCAAAACCCACAGCACCTTCCGCAGAGGCCCAGCGACCAACAGCAGCTCACAGCCAAGGAAACAAAGCTGCCCTTCTCCAGAGCATCAGGGGAGCTGGGAAAGGATGAGGGAAGGAAATCAAGCTCGCTGAAGGGCCGAACACAGAAATTCATGTGACAGGAGGTGGAATTATTTCCCTCGGAAAAAAATTAATAAAAAGCCCTCCTTCCCTTACCAGACCCCAAGGGTATTAGGCTGTAAGCTGATGTAATCGAGAGAGGAGAGGCCAAGGGGAAAAGTCCCCACCCCACCCCAGCAAGCCTCCTGCCAGGAGCACAGCAGGTGGACTGCAGCTGGAGCTAGGGCAGGATGAGCCAAGCAGGACTGCAGACTGGGACAGGAAGCTGCAGAATGACAGCCCAGGGGCAGCACCCCCTTGGGCTCCAGGGCAGGCCTGGCACAGAGTGTGAGGGGCACCACTGAAGCTGTGTCCAAGAGTGAGATGGAAGCAGGGTTGTGGGACCATCAGGAAGTCAGGAACTGGCCTGGGCTCCACAGGCAGATCCCTACAGTATTACAAGAAGGAGGGAATAGGACCCCGGAGCATGGCTCAAGGAAAAGTGCAGGGCCAGGGACTCAGCTCCCCTCAACTCTTATCCTGCAGCTGAAGAGCCTACAAAGCCACTGACCGCAGGGTAAGGCTTCCCCTGGTGAGGCCCCGGGAGCAGGAACAACAGAGCTGAGGACAACCACAGGAGCCAGTGTAGCTTCCCATGAACCTGCTTGGCCTGCCTGACTCAAGGCTCCGCCCAGCTCAGCAACAAAACCAGCTGCTTTGAGAGGGACAAACGGATAGATAGGACTGAAGGACTATGCCTCCCAGCTCACACGGGCCTTCATACATGCTCACTGTTATCACTGTCATTGCCAAGGGGGCCCACGTCCTCAGTCTTAGGCCACTGTCCCTCCCAAGCCCAACCCAGCTTGTCCCTCTACCACCAACCCATCAGCACCTACATCTGCTGCCAAACTCCAGGTGGAACAACTGGTAACTCCTCAGAGATACCAGGTCTTGCTTCTCGTCCCTTTGCAGCACTAAAAACTTAGCTAGAGATGTTATAAAGACTTCCCCACCAGTTGGAGCTCTGTTAAGAGTCTGAGTGACATTACAGGGTCCTACAGGTCAACTTGCAACCCTGGAACAGCTGAAACTAAGAAGCCACTTCTCAGGAGCACTGTGGCCCACCATGCCTTTGTCTCAGCTTTCCCTCATGCCTGGGCTAGGGGGATTAGAATTCAAGACCCCATGCCACCAAGTGACAAGTGATATGCCCCTAGCAAGGGCTCCAGTGAGCAAAATCAGCATGCATTAGAAAGAGACAGGTGTCCTGCTGCCATCTAGTGGCTGACATGAGTAAAAGCAGGCAATAAGCCAAAGGCCACCAGCAGATCTCCAACCACAGCCTCAGCTTTGGTCAACCTAATCTGTCATAACTGAGAATGAAGCAGCAGCTCCAAAAAGGATAAAAAGGTCCAAAAAACTCCCCAAGAAACAGAAAGACTGCTTATTACCCAGCAAGGTCTCTAGGAGGAAGAGCACTGTCTGCTCACCTTTTTATGAACTGGTGGCTTTCCTACAGCCAGAGTGCTGCACAGGTGCTGGCTGGGGGTACAGGCAGGTCAGATGCCATGACCCAGGCTGGCCTGCCCACTGCTCCTCTTTCCTCTCTCCCTGGACAGATTGCCAGTGCAAGCATCCTGCCCTTTCCACACTGCATGCTGTTCTTTGCAGGATTACCTGCAGTGGTGGAGTACCTCAATTACAGTTCATCTTTTCCATCAGCCTGGCTCTCAGCTAGGGCTCACGTCCATGAGCGGAGCGCCAGCCCTCAGACCAGACCATCGTATACCTCAGAGCCCCCACTGCTTCCCATCTCCTGTCTGAAGAGTTGCTGCCTCACCTGGAAGGCCCATCTGCGTGCTGGCCCAGCCTCCATGAGGCAAACAGGCCTCACAGACACTAGCTGGTCCTCCATCAAATCAACAGGACAGACGGGATGAAGGGACTTGGGCTCCAGTCCTGACTGGCTCCTATGGCGAGGTCACTTGCCTGGCAAGCTTTTCTTTCCCTAAATCTTACAAAGTTCTCATTTGGACAAGGAAGGATCACCACATAGATCCCTTTCAGGTCAAGTTATTCACAACATTAATTTATCCTTAGGTATGGCAAGGACACTAACACCTAGTGTGTAATTATTTCCATAGTACACTTAGGTTGAGAGAGAAACTCTCAAACCATTGCTTAGTCATTTAACACTCCGAGTACATGGAGCACGCACACTGGGGTGAGAGCGCTGTCTTGGGCAGGGTGACCGGCTCCATTCTGTCAGCCATAACACACTGAGGAGGGTCCAGGGCCACAGGCCTAGCCACGCTGATACAGGAGGGCAGGCCCTGGCTTGGGACTGACACTCAGCTCACCTCAACAGTGCTGTTCTGAAGGAGCAAATTCTGCTTCTAACCACAACCAGGGAGATTCTACAGCTGACAGCCATCCTGGAAGGGCAGGTCATGCTAGAGCTGCCTTGTGCTGAAGTCTGTGGCGAGTGGGAGTCAGTGTCATTCCCCTTTCCCCGCTCCATAAACACATTTTTGTGACACCGATCCTTAGGACCTCCTTTCCCCTCCAAGTTCTCTCCCTGTTACCCTCTAGTCACATCTGCATGCCAGTCAGTCAGAACCACCGAGAAGAAAATGTCAAAGCTTGTCAGCTTTGGCAGAATTTTAGCAGGGTACATCTGAACCCTTTTTGCTTGATACGCTCAACCTGATGGTATTCTTCATTTTGGAGTTAAGCATAAAAAAACAAAGAATGCAACAGGATGAAAGATTTGGAAGAATCTGGAGCCCACACTGTCTCATCTGAGCTCTCCCTGGGTGAGGGTGTAGCTAGGGATTCACACTGAACTCTAGATTTTCATATATATCTTTTATAGCAAGCAAATTCTCACATAATAATGATATACTGTTTACAACATAATACATCATGCAAGAGACCAGCCTTGATCTTGGAGGTGCATGTGCCACTGGGCTAGGTTTCAAGGACGGGTCCTCAAGGAGGTAAGGCTGTAGGGAGGATGTTGGAATGGTTTAAGAATACAGGAACAAACCCTAGCAACTCTCCCACACTTCCTTCATCTGCTCACTCATGTCTGAGATTCCTTCACTGAGGGACAGGCTTTGATTCCAGTCAGAAATAAGTCTGAACCACAGACCCACCCAAAAGACACAGAACAGTGGCTCTGAGTCACACCAGAGAGTGACAAAGTTCTGAGTAAGTGAGGCTCTTTCCAGGTCTCTCTCGTCATCCCGTGGAGGAATAAGAAAGCTCAGGCTGGAGTGAAAAGCAACCTGGTGGATTCGTAAGTGCCCCAGAGGTGAGGAAGAAGAGCCCCATGCTAGCCTGCAGGTTGCATCTGTCCTCACCCTGCACTCCGTGGAAGGAGACAGCCACCAACCGCGGTGGAAGAGGAGAGCCTATGACCATGTAGAATAAAGAACCCCAATCTCAAGACCTCTTCACATGGCCAGCAGAGACAGAATACGGACGAGAAGTATGGAAGTGGAGTCCCCTGCACTGGCCAGGCCTGGCCTCACTGGAAGCCTGCCCAGGGAGCCAGGCTTTTAAACAGGATCTACACAGATGAGGCCCCCTTTGGGAAAGCACGAATAGGACCATGGGAGCAGCTGTGAACTGGGTCAGGGGAAAGCAGGAATGCTGAAACTGAAGGCGAAGCCTTCACATCTTTAGTTGCCAGAGAAAAGCATATCCAAACCACAAGGAGACGCCACTCCTCACCTCTGACAGCCATAACTTTTTCAAAGTATGGAAAACAACAATTGTTGGCAAGAATGTGAAGAAACTGAACACTCACACACTGTTGGTGGGAAGGAAAGATGGTGCAGCTGCTGTGAAACACAGTTTGGCTGTTTCTCAACATGTAAAACAGAATTACCATGTGATTCAGCAGTTCCACTGCTAGGTATATACCCAACAGAACTGAAAACAGGTGTGCAAACAAAAACATGACCATGGATGTTCACAATAGCTCTATTCACAACAGTCAATGGGTGGAAAAAATCCAAATGTCCATCAACAAAAGAATGGATAAACATCATTTAAATATGATGGAATATTACTCGGCCATAAAACAATGAATTACTGCTACACAGCATAACATGAGTAAACTTGGAAGATTTCATTAGGCATAATGCATTTATTTAACCAGACACAAAAGCTACATATTCTGATTCTACTGACATAAAGTGTCCAGAACACGCAAGTCCACAGGGATAGCGGGTCCCATCACTGACTGCCAGGGATTGAGGACACTGGGGTAACAGGTTTGGAATGATGAGAAAGCTGGAGAAGCAGGTCATGGTGACTCTTTTACAACACAGGAAGTGTACTTCATGCTACAGAAGTGTATATTGTAATAAAAGGGCTATACTAATTTTACTTTGCATTTATTTTATGTACAATAATACATATATATAACAATTTCAAAAACATGGTAAGGACTTCAGGGTGACATTAAAATCCAGCAGCAGTCAGTGGGCAGGGCTCACTCTGCCAGCTCTGAGTCCAGATTCCCTCAAGAGCCCAGCACTCACCAGAGCCCATGTCCCTGCACATGGCCACATATCAGGCAAACCCTAAAAGCCTCACCATCATCGAGGTCTCTCTCCCTGAAAATGCACAACAGTCTCATGGAACTGAGGCAACTGGCCTTCCCATTTTCAGGTGAGAATCCAGGGAGACCTAGAACAGAGGGTAATAAGTAATAAGCCATAGTCACCTGGTAAGCTGAGATTCAAACTTACACCCCTGGGCAATGAGCTCCTGCACTCCAAGCCATCATCAGTTAAGAGCAAAGTTGGGGGCCATCAAAACACCCCAACTTAGCCCAGTCCCACTGTCACACACCAGTGTGTAACTGTTCACTTGGTCTTGCAGGGAAGTGATCTCCTCTGCGAAAACTAGAACAACACTATCAACCAGAAGGACTTCTGGGGACACACCTGAGCTAATGAATGTATTTATCAAATCCTGGACATAAAGAGCTGCATCAATTTTTTTTTTTGAAAACCAGGAAGAAAATTACCAACTCGAGTAGACAGTGTAGGGAGGTGGAGAGTACCCCCTCAGAGAAGGCAAGGGGTGGAAATCAAGTGGAGAAGCTGCTCTGAGGGACCAGACACTAAGCAAGGGCTGGCCCAGGTAACCTTGACAGCTGATGTGGCTGAACTGAGAGACTTCCCAAGTGCGCTTCACACAGCAGGAGGGTACACAGGAAGAAAGAAAAGGTAAAGAAACAGAAGGCTAGAAACAGTAAAAATAACATTTAGTATAAAAATAGAAGAAACTAGATTTGGGAGCACCTTGGTGTGCCAGATGCTGTGCTAAGCGCTTCATATTGATCAGCTCACTGCATCATTTTCATATGGAGAAGGCTGGTATTAAACCCATTAGGCCAATAAGGGCGCTGGTGCTGAAAGGTGAGGATGCCTGCTCAAGGTCACATGGCCAGGAATTGTCCACTCTGCCACCGCACAAAAGCCAGCACTGAGGACCAATCTTTTTTTTTGACAGGGTCTCGCTTTGTAGTTCAGGCTGGCCCTGAGCTCAGCCTCAAACTCACAGCAATCCTCCTGCCTCTGCCTCCTGAGTGCTGGGATTACAGGCGTGAGCCACCACGCCCGGCACTGTGGTACGTGGTACTGATTGCTGCTGGGGTGAGTCTCCATGCCCAGTACTGTTTGTGGTTACTGGGGATCGAACCCAGGTCCTTGCACTTGCAAGACAGGCGCCGGAACCACTGAGCTAAATCCCCAGTCCCATGGACCAATCTTGAGAAGGGCCCTCACCCATGGGGTTCTGCCACATTACTTTAGGGGCAGCATCTCTGACTCCATCCACCTAGATCCTGCCTTCGACTTCCAGTCCAAGCAGCAGAACACTTATCCCTGCCACTTATGGCCAAGAAACAGATACTAAGCAGAAAATGTAAAAGGGCCTGATAAACTTTTGGGAAATATTTGTTAGAGAAAAAAGAAAAAACAGAGTAACTTCTGTTTTCACCAGCTTTAGGGAAAAAGGGTCCCATCTGGATCCTGCCAGTGTGCTGCTTGGATGACCAACAGGGGCTTGGGTTTTCCAAGCTGGCCAAGCAAACTGAGCCTCGAGGCACAGGGCTGACGGCACTCTGGAGTGACCTAGGGGATCCCAGACGTACTCCATAGTGCAGCCCTGAAGGAATCATACAGGCGCCTGGCTGCCAGCCCTCCTCCAGCTGCCAAGCTCATCACACTGACAAGTGGTTCCTGTAAGGAGGAGGCAGCAGGGAAGGCAGGTACCCAGCAGGGCTAGAGCCCTGGACAGCAGTGAGCAGGGCTTGTGTGGACTTGGACCATTCAGTGGAACCCGTTCACCTCTCACTACAGCTACTCCCAAGGGGGCCAAGAAGATGAAAGAGCCAAAGCAGAAAAGGATGTGGAGGTCTTAATTTTGTTATACGCTAAACTTGAAGCAATCATAATGTATCTAACACATGGTAAACCCATACATGGATCGTCTCATTCCTGTGATTTCATAACAGTCTGATGAGATAATTAACGTCCTCACCACCATTTCAAAAGTAGACAAATCCAGTATTGAAAAGTTATATAACTCATGCAATGACAAATTAATATTAATGTGATAAAATCAGGACGCCAAACCATGTGGTCTGACCTCAGAACACCACACTCCTAACCAAAATCCTTTACCACTTCCTAAAACACACTCTCAGGAGCTGAGTGAAGAATTATTAATGATAATTCCTAGCCTCAGGGCATTTAAAGTCTGATAAGAAAATGCATAAATGGCTCCAGTGTACAAGAATCTAGCTATGAATATATATGCTATTATCCAAGTTGTACATCCATATTCAATCACACACCGCCAGCATGTGTATACATGTGCACTAAAGAGTCACTCCAAAGGAGGGCAATGGGGCTTTTAGGACGTCAGGGTGCGTGGTAGCCAAAGGCCAGACACAACATCAGTGACCACAGACTGGTAGATAAGCAAACTTGCTATACCGGACAAAATATTCTTTAGCCATCAAAGAAGGGAAATCCTGACACGTGCTGGGACGTGGAGGAGCGGCAGAGACGTGCTGAGTGAACTGAGCCAGTCACTGCAGGACAGATACTGTCTGGCTGCTTATATAAAGCGTCTTCAACTGTCAAACCACAGAGACAGAAAGTAGAGAGGGAAGAAGAAACGGAAGCTACTGTTCAATAAGGACAGAGTTTCAGTTTGGGAAAATGAAAAAGTTCTACAGATAGATGCCGGCGACACAACAACGCTTGCTGTATAATAATGTAAATATAGAATGCCCCCGAATAACATACTGAAAATGACAGATTTCATGTTCTATGTATTTTATCACAATAAATAAAATTAAAGAGAAATCCACTAGAAGGGATGGTTATGACTGCAGACTCCCAAAGATTTTTGTCCCCGCTTCATCCAGTGAGGACCAAAGTAGTAACTCCACCATCATCAGCAAGGAAGGAATTTCCTGAGAGAACATGGATATCTGAGCTTAAGACAGTTGGAAAACAGGCCCTCTGGGCTCCAAGAGCTATCGTCCAGTGGGTTCAAACGTCTAAGAATTTTGGGGAGTCAGCCTTCTATCTTGGCAAGCCCAAAAGGAGTACAGAGGGATCCTGAGGGCTGTGCTGGGGGAAGAGGAACTGGTCAGGCCTAGATCAGAGAGGTAATGGCTACAAAATCACTTCTTAGAGCAGGGCATATGGCAGAGATTTTCCTCTATAAGTAATACTAATATTTTAGCACCAGCAGGATATTTATTGATCACTAGCTCACTTAATCTTTACAACTTCTAATTAGGTTTTATTCTACCAATTTTACAGAAAAGTGAGACTTTAAGAAGTTACAAGAAGAGTAAGCCATGATCTGAAGCTCACTTCCAAACCCATTTTCA
>PVIR01014766.1:23990-39671 GCA_004026965.1 Petromus typicus
GGCCCTTGCGCTTGCAAGACAGGCGCCGGAACCACTGAGCTAACTCCCCGGCCCCCAAACCCATTTTCTTAACCACTGTAAATTACCTAAAAAAAAAAAGTTCATTATGTTGACCCAGTTGACCTTAAAAATTCCAAGGATCAATTGATCATCCTGTCCCAGGTTCCCTCGCCAATTACAGTTTTTTGCATATTTAAATATTGCAAACTGGAAGGAAGTGTTTGTTATTGGGAGCAAATATTGTCCCAAAGGCCAGGATGATCTCAAAATCAGGTTTTAGGCCTCAAAGTGCCAGATGCTATGCTAAGTCCTGATCAAGAGCTCACAAAACACAAACAAAAAAGTTTGCCAAGAAGTTAGCTTCTTTTTTTTTTTTTTTTTTAAGGTTTTTTGAGACAGGGTCTCATTTTGTGGTTCAGGCTGGCCCTGAGCTCAGCCTCCAACTCACAGCATAGCAATCTTCCTGCCTCTGCCTCCCGAGTGCTGGGATTACAGGCGTGAGCCACCACGCCCGGCACTGTGGTATGTGGTACTGATTGCTGCTGAGCGTGAGTCTCCACGCCCAGTATAGTATGCGGTTAACTGGGGATTGAACCCGGGTCCTTGCGCTTGCAAGACAGGTACCGGAACCACTGAGCTAAATTCCTGGCCCAAGAAGTTAACTTCTTTAGTTAGGATGGCAAAGCCCTTTTAGCTCGCCGAGCGTCAATTTCAAAGGTACCACCAAACTACTGAACAGCAGGCTTGCCTCTCCCTCTTTCGAGGTACCAGGGCCCACCAGCACTGCCCAACAGGCCTCATCAAAGAGACATCACTTTACACCAGGGTTGTAGAGGCCTTTTAAGGAAGTAAGAGAAAATTCTGTGTGATAAAGACCACCTGAACCAGAGAGAAAAAAATCAATTGGGATCACACAATAGAAAGGAACCTGAATTAGGGTTTTCGTTTACACTGAGAAATCTATAATATCCTTGGTCACAGAATTCAGAAAACACAGCCCATTTTTTAAAAAACTACCCATTAGTTACAACTTTACATCCAGTTAAGGGGGAAAACTGGAGGGAAGGAACACAAGAGAAAGGAAGGGACCCAGAGCAGAGGAGCTGTCCAGAAACTCCTCTACCCCTGGGCTCGGCCCAGCAGCTTCACACGGCAGGCTGGCGTAGACTCCCAGCAAGCACCTGAGGGCCCTGAAACCCCAGACATTTCCAATTTTTCTGGTTTTACTAGTCACAGAAAAAAACTGTATAAAGCATACAAAATAAAAAAGCAAAGAAAAATTACTAATAACCACTAACCACCATTAGCATTTTGGGTGCATTTCATCAGTCCTTATTTACTTTGTTTAAAAAAAATCAGGTTTTACAGTATGTAGAGCTTTATATCATAACAGTATTTATCTGATATTTTTTCCAAAGCATTACTATGAGTCATTATATATAATTTTTGAGGACATGATTTTTTTTTTTTTTTTAGGTTTTTTTTGAGAAAGGGTCTTGCTTTGTAGTTCAGGCTGGTCCTGAACTCAGCCTCGAACTCAGCAATCCTCCTGTCTCTGTCTCCCAAGTGCTGGGATTACAGGCATGAGCCACCACACCCAGCAAGGACATGATTTTTTAAAAGGTTGTGTAAAAGACCATCAAATGAATATATCCAAAATTTATTTTATTAAATCTATTTTTAACCAATACACAAAAACAAAAACCACAAATTTATGGGATACCGTGCAATCCATGGGACGGTGCAAAACATTTATCTCAGATTTTTCCTGTAGCTTTCTTATACACTTAGTAAATTACTGTATCCAGCTCCCCTCAGCTCTCAAGTCCTTGCTTTGGGGCAACAAAGACTACACACAGCCAATACAACAGCAAACAGCAAGTGTTGGCGAATGACCATACGTGTGTTTATTAGAAAGAATAAAAAGGAAAAGCTCCCCAAAGGTTGGAGAGGGTTTTATTAAGAGGGATACCACAATGTTTAAGTCCACTGGCCTTTTATAGTCTTTAGTAGCAGTGTACAATGTACCGTGTACTATGACAGAAATTGGGGAAGTTACAGGTTGTGGTTGGGCCAGTAATGTCAAGAAAGCAAGCTGCTTCATTTGCATTTCACATCTCCCAAGGTCTCTTCCCTTTGGTTAAAGACCAGTTTCTGTCCCCGATACAGGCTCTGAGAGTTTTCTTAAGTTAATGTTTGGGCCTCAACTTTTACTTTCCTTTATGTTAACTATGCAAGACGTGTATCCTGTTTGCATAACTTTCCCAATTTATTTTATTATGACAATAGCACACTAGCTCTTCTCACTGTTACTAAAACAATGCATCAAAATTTACGTAAGTAATTTCCTAGTGTCGAGTATTTGGCACATTTACCATTTTTAGCTACTATAAATAATGCTGCAATAAAGACTAAACATACACAAAACTTCCTTAATATAAATTCCAAGGAACAGAATTATAAATGTGTATTTTTAAGACTCAATACCAACTGTCAAATACCTACTAAAATTAATTTTAAATGATGCTGCATTTTTGCAACTCCACACTAAAATGACACTGTATCTCAGTATCTTCTACATGGACCAAGTTTAAATTAGGCTGACAGCTGGATGTGTCTTGCTGGCTAGGAATTTCCCACTTCTCTTTTGAAGTGTCTTCTGCTAGTTGTTGTTCGACCAGCTGAAAATGTCCTTCCAAATTATTCCAGCAGCCCCCACGATTTCAATTGATCTCACTATACTTTATACCTTACCCTAAACTCAGAAGGCACATGTACCAAAACCTGCTCAACTCTCCATTCTCCTCTGCAAATTAATCATCTTCCATCACTACTTTTTTTTCAAATATTTATTGGTACATTATATAAACACATCATAGTCACTTTCAGCATTGAGAATGTGTACCAGTATATGACACAACAAGATTTGATTCTCACTTTTCCCCACTTCCCCTTCCACTCCACCCGCTATATACATAGGCCTTTCCTTTTTTTTTTTATTACCATCACAGTCTTCTTCCCCTTGTTATTTACCTCTACACCCCCATTTCCTTTTTTTTTTTTTTAGGTTTTTTTGAGACAGGGTCTCCCTTTGTAGTTCAGGCTGGCCCTGAGCTCAGCCTCCAACTCACATCACAGCAATCCTCCTGCCTCTGCCTCCCGAGTGCTGGGATTACAGGCATGAGCCACCACGCCCGGCACTGTGGTATGTGGTACTGACTGCTGCTGGGCGTGAGTCTCCACACCCCGTACTGTATGTGGTTACCGGGGATCGAACTTGGGTCCTTGCGCTTGCAAGACAGGCACCGGAACCACTGAGCTAAATCCCCAGCCCCACATTTCCTTTTAAATATTTTATATTTCACAATATCTACTATATATACTAGAACTCATTTATATCTTCATTTTTAAATGTTTTAAATTTTTTAAAAAAGAGACAAGGTCTCACTATATTGCCCCAAATAGTCTTGAACTCCTGCCTCAGGGATCTTCCTGCCCAAGCTTCCTGAATAAGTGAGACCGTAAGTGTGAACCACACACCCAGCCACAGCTGTTTTTAAACTCTTTCAAACTCCCTGCCATGTCCTTGTTGAGGAAGCCACATGTCACAGGACTCTGCAACGAGAAGGATCTGAGATCCCCTCACCCTCTGGTACTTCAGTTCCTCATCTGCAAAATGAAGTAATGCTCCCTCCCTTAGAGAGATACTGGAAGGATTAGGTTACACAAAGCTGTGATGGGAACCTGGAAAACACACAGTAAATGACACACAATAAATATTTTTTTAATTCTAATACATAATAACAAACCCTCCAAAAGATTATTTAATCCTCTAGCACAGGAGGAGATTAAAGACTCACACAGCTGTTGCTCTCACTGATGTTCATCCAGGCCTGAATGCCTGCGGAGACTCAGAACCTCCTCGAGTGCCAATGCCCTGAACCTCAGTTCCAGGGCAAAGTGAGGCTGGCAGAGCCAGGCCTGGACAGCAGGCCAGCAGCAGGTAGCACAGTCACAGAGGCTTTGCTCAGCTCTGCCCAAAGGGTGTGGACAAAAAGAAACACCCAGAAAGCAGCCCAGAACAGAGGGACCTGGGCACGAAAGAAAGCAGGGAAGTGGCTCAACGTGCTACTGGCTCCTCCCAATGGACAGCAAGCAGGTGGCTGGTACAGACAACCCCCTGGCTGACCCTGGTCTCCTATTGTTCACAGACAGTTGCTGGAGAGGAGTCATCACGGCATTGTCCACTCTCTGTATCAGCAGGAAACAGCTGGATGGATCAACACCAAATGCAGGAAGCCTCACCCCCCCTGCAGGGCCCCCACCCTGTTAAGGAGACCCAATATCCTGACTGCCTGTCCCCCAGGAACACAGCCAACCCCATGCATGCACCCACAGTCTGAACAGACAAAACCATTTCGTGTCTCCACTTGGAAGAGGGCAAAACACAAGCTCTCAGTGTGACCTTTTGGCAACTCACTTAGGAGCAAGGAGTCGGCAGTCCCTGGAGTCAATCTGCCAACTAAGAGAAACCAAAGCACAAGAAAACAGAAGACAAAAAGCAACTGCTCTTAATTCAGAAAAGATATGATATGTACAAAGAAAATAGTTCCTCTCTGAACTAAGCGCTGAGTGCTAGGCTGCCTGCTCACTGCCATAGGCACACGGACAGAGCTGGGGACCTCCCTCTTAAGAGAGGGACTCTTACGGACTTCCCCACTCAGATGCCGCACCTGAGTCTCCCCAGGTGGAGCGCCCAAAACTCCTGGCTGGGGTTCAGACAACTGACAAAGACAGCAGGGTGGTTCAATTGGACAGTCCCAATCTAATCCCTACCTCTAACACTTAGCATCTGTGTTACTCAGGTAGCACAAGTTCCATCACATCCTTCACCCTAGGTTTGTGAACTCAAGTGCCTACAGGAGCCAAGTAGCAAATACAAATTTGTGAGACCAGCTGGGTGCAAGTCCTCATACTGTAGAGACTGAGGGATGAGGAAAGTCCAGGTTCCATATGGTAGGGGGTCAAGGCTCTCAGATCAAGCCAGCTAGGCCACAGGTAGTACAGGTTCTGCATAACTGGACCTTCCATCTTCAAATGGCCCAGATCCCTATCGTTATGAAAGGCTCTTCAATGCTTAGGTATGGATTTTTTTGGGGGGGTTTTTTTCTTTTTTTTAGGGTTTTTTGAGACAGGGTCTCCCTTTGTAGCTCAGGCTGGCCCTGAGCTCAGCCTCAAACTCACATCACTGCAATCCTCCTGCCTCTGCCTCCCGAGTGCTGGGATGACAGGCGTGAGCCACCACGCCCTGCACTGTGGTATGTGGTACTGGTTGCTGCTGGGCCTGAGTCTCCACACCCAGTATTGTATGTGGTTACTGAGGATCGAACTTGGGTCCTTGCGCTTGCAAGACAGGCGCCGGAACCAGTGAGCTAAATCCCTGGCCCTAGGTGTGGATTTTGACACACAACAGCATCAGAAGGGTCAGAACAGAATACATCCAGAGCCTAGGAGCCACTAGATTACAACCTAAGTTCTAAACTGTAGGTTCTACATCTGTACAATGTGGCCAGGTAACAGGAGCTCAGTGTTGGAAGATTAAATGTGTCCAACCTGTCAAGCACTTCACACTGCCTGACAATTAAAAATCACTTGACAAATGGTGACAGTAACTCAGTATAGCTGACGGACTTTCAGGAGATCCAAAATAACCTTCCTTTCTCCAGAGAAGAGACCTCACCAAGAGGTCAAGATCTGGATTAAGTTAGAATCTGCAAAGGTCTACCTATCCCCATCCCAACTCCTTGAATCTAAGAAGTCTCTCCTACCTACACTGCACTTCTCACCAGGTGGTCCTCATGAGTGAGGACCAATCTCCCAGTTGTCATGGACACTCCTTCAAGGGGAGTGTTATGCACTCATCTCTGTCTCACACATAGCACCAGCCTCACATCAAGTGATGATGCTCACTGACAGACTCATTGGGAGCCTCAACTTGCCCCACAGTCTAGTGTGCAATGGGTATGCTCAGCTTCTGCCCACATCAGGCTGGGCAGAAAGTCAGGAAACGGGGCATGAAAGGATGGGGGTAACGTCAGCAGATGCAGAAAATGATGTGGGAACAGGAAAGGGCTCAACAAAAGCAGAATGGTAGAAGAGACGTAGAGTGTACTTGGATTGTTGTGGGCTGAGGAGTGAGAGTGACCAGTTAGAAGCAGCGAGCTGGGTGCCACGGACCCAGGCAGGAAAGGCCTAGAACTGCAGGTCCCTGACTTTCTGCCATACCAAGCCCTGATTCGCCAGCACAAAGGCTCTAAAGCACTGAGTTATGGCTCCTGGGAGCAAATGAGTGCCAGGTTGGTTGCGTTCAGCCCCTTGTTCAATCTCAGGGATCCTGTTTTAACTTATTATTACTTGAGAAATCTCTATCTCTGCGAGATCATAGATTATGGCTTGGAATTCCTACTACTCCTAAAGCATACATTAAAGCTTTCTAATTAGCATAAACTGAAAAGCAAACCTTGGCCATCCATACAAGGGCAACAAGAGCAAATGCTTCTGGGTAAGGCATTGCCTAAAGCAGGCAATTCAAGGCTGGAACTTTCAGGGCCACAAGGACCTTAGAGATCATCAGGTTACTAAGGCTCTGAAGCCCGGGAAGGGAGAGTGATGTGCCCAAGATCATGCAGACAGATATCAGACTGCAGGACAACTGGACACCAGGCCTGCGCCCTTCCATGGAAGGGCACACACTTACCCCCTCCATCTTTTCACCCGGGAGACTTCCGAAGCCACAGCAAAAAATGTCACACATGTCTCCCCACAAACTCACAGTAGTGCCCTAGTACCCACACTTTTTAGGACAGGGTTTCTCTCACCAGCTCGTGGCTCTGATCCCAGAAGTAAACTTACAAGAGAGAAGAGAGAGGTGTGAGTTCCACACCACTTGGGAGAGGTGGGAGGAGGGGGTGTCCCAGCAGAAGGCCTGCAGTTTACACACACACAAGCCCACCAGCCAAAGGCAGAGGCAGGGCAGGGTAGGAGGGCAGGAAGGGCAAAGGGGAGGTCTTCTGGCAGGAAGAGGAACTCACAAACATCACATGACCTACAGAGGATTTCACAACAATGTCCCCCAAAGGCAGGAAACAACTGGAAGCTCCCACAGGCCTCTTGCACTTAGAATCAGTCCCCACCCGGAGAGCAGAGATTCTGCAGTCCCCAGACTTGAGTTCACTCCCCTGTCCAGCACACCTGACAGTAAGGAGCCTCTCAACCCTGTGTCCCTCCTCTGTAAGATGCCTTTTGTTACATCAGCTCTCCACATTGTAGAGCACTGACTGCTAGTATCTGCATCACTGAGATTTTCTTCCTGATATTTAAGCCACTTTATAAGTATTCTGAGGCCAAAAGACATAGTGCCTTCTCTAGCTGGGGTCAGATATTAAACTGGAGGATATTCATTGGGAAATGACTGATGGACAACAGCGAACACCCTTGGCAGGGGCCACATCTGTCCACCATGTCCTGAGGGCAGTGCTGAGCTGTTCTCACCCCCTCCACGGTGCCCCGAGCTCGCTTTGCTCTGGATAGCCAGTGTCTGCGGTCTTCACTTGACAGCCTGCTGGTCTCTCATGCCATCAGAAGTTCTGCCTGTTTCTGCTGGCACATGTCCTCTCCGGAGGGACCAGAAGGGACAAATGCTCCCCACAGGCTGCAAATGAGGGGACTGAGGCTGCCTAGTGATCAGTCCCAGGCTGTTCTCCCACAGGGTCGGGCGGTGACTGGCTGGCCAGAGGTGGTCATGAGAGAGTGCTCAGCAATCTACAGGTTGCCACGAAGTGTGATCGGGCCCAGATAGAAGTCTTCCATGTTTGTCAGCAAATACAGAATAGCTTCCGGTTCCATTAAAAAATAGGAAAGGTAGCTGTTGTTTTTCCTCCCCATCCCTTCACCACCACTAATTCATACTTTATAGTGCTTTCTACATGCCAAGCAGAGCTACAGGTTTTCCCTATATTGATTCATTAGTATCTAAACACCCTTTTGAAGCAAGCGCTTTGTTACTCCTACTTTATAGATGAGAGAGGATTTTACACAATTGGCCCCAGTCATGTGAGGAGGGAGCAGCAGAAGCAGGATCTGGACCACAGGTGTGGTGCTAACCAGGGGCCCACACTGCCTCTCACCACATGAGCCTCCTTCTGGCAGCAAACACTCAGCCCCTCGATTTGGGGACACGTCCTCCATGTTAGGTCTGCTGGAGGGGCTCCAAAAATTTTCCCAGAGCTCCATCTTCTACCTTCTTCTGCCTTTGACCTCTAGGCAAGGATGGGATACAGCAGGAAGCAACAAGGCCCAAATTCAATCAGGATATTTGTTCCCACTGACTCACAGAATCCCAGAACAGATGGACAAGGGAGATTCTCAATGAATAACCAACCACAGAAAAACAAAGTTATGTAAATCAGCTGAACACAAAAAGAAATTAAACAAGGGTTTACAAAAACTCAACCTGTAGAAATGGGAAATGCCTCAAACCTGTACTCCTTAACTGTACTGGCCTTGGGGCAAGTGCTGGGCCTAGTGTGAGGAACTGGCCTCTTGCTGCACAAAAAACTACAAGGGTTTTACCCACGGGCTGCAGGAGAAGGGCTGCTACACAGCAGCAGAAGAGAGGCCCCAAGATGGAAAAACCAGACACATGATCCAACTCTGATTCCTCTTGTTTTTGCTTAAGTGCTTTTATGAATTGGATGCTTCTCACAAACTCCCTCCAGCAACTTACAAAAACACCTATCAAAGCTCTGTCTTATCAGGAGAAGAAAACCCCAAGCTTTGCCTTGAGAGTGAGCTACCCAAGCAGTGCCCATCAGAAGCCCATAGGTGAAGGTCCTCTGTGCCAACAACACCCAAGGCTATGCTGGTTGATGGGAGTATTAGACAGGCTTGGCTGGTATTCTGTTTTCAATAATTCAGAGTGAAGTTATCTTTCCTGCTTGAGCACTTTCTTCCATAAATCCATGCTGCTGGTAAAGGTGAAGATCTGTAATCCCAAAAGTGTACAACTCATCTTAGTAAATAATACCAGCCAGGATGTCATGCCACCCTTCAAACCCATCTCCTGACTAAAGTTGAAACAGGAAGCAACAAACAAAATGGAGTATGTCCAAAGGCAGCAACGGGGCAGATACAGCTAGAGATGAAGTCACCCGAGAGACAGCTGATGGAAGTGGAGAGGAGACAGCAGACAGCCTTTGTCAAACATCCCCAGGTTGTCCTGTGGACAGGGAACTGGCTACCTCTCCCAGGTGGCAAAGGCATGGCACAGGGATGGTTCCAGAAGGGAAAAAGTGAAAACCAGAGCTTCCCATCAGTGGAAAGTTCCATCCAGAGTCTGGCCCTGAGTGGAATCCAGGAGAAATACAAACAGGATGAGCAGGAGACCTCCTCCTCCAAGTGTCCAACAGTGACAAGCCCTGAAGAGCAGGATGACTACAGGAGGCACAGCATTCCCTCAGTTTTTAGCACTAACACTTGTTAAGTGTGAGAGACAGGGTCTCACTTTGTAGTTCAGGCTGGCCCTGAACTCACTGGGTAGCCCAGGCTAGCCTCAAACTTACAGCAATCCTCCTGCCTCTGCCTCCCAATTGCTAGGAATACAGGCCATCACACACAGCACTGTGATATGTGGTTACAAAGAACTGAATTCAGGACCTTGAACTTGCCAGGCAGATGTCGGAACCACTGAGCTAAATCCCTGGCCCTGTCTTGTTTAATCTTCACCATAAGTTAGTCAGATGGGTACTATGACTACCCAAAAACGTCTGGTGAATGGATGATGAGTGAATGGATGAATGAATACCTTTATCAAAGCAAATTCTGACTCTTAGAGCAAATAAGCTGCTTGCCAAGTTCAAGCAGCAGAGCCTGATGCTGAGCCATCAAGGCCTGCATCTTGATTCACTAAACTCTCACCAGGCAATTGCCTGGATCCTCAGAGGCCTGTTAAATGCTAGCTTATAGCCAAGTACAGTAATACATGCCTATAGTCCCAGCTGCTTGAGAGACAGAGATAAGGGGTAACTTTAAACCTAGGAGGTCAGGCCAGCCTGGGTAGTATAAAGATCCTGTCTCACCAAAGAATAGAAAACAAAAAGTATTGACTAGCTACAACCAAATGCAACATCATTAGCATGTTATAAGTGTTGTTTTCCAAAGGCACTCTAATAAACATGCACAGCTTTACAAAAGAAAATAGCAAAACTTTTACCTAACTGTTCAAGTTCAGCCCACCATCTTGTGTTTATTTAAGGATTAGCTAGCTGATTGATCAAAAACAGGAAAGCTGGGTGTGGTGGTACATCCCTAGAGTCCAGCACTGGGAAGGATCACCTTGAATTTGAGGCCACCAGGAACTATATAGGAAGAACCTGTCTCAAAAAACAAACAAACAAAAAAGATAAAAATTTAAAATGGCTGTTAAAAAATTAGAACACTAAGTTGTCTATAGGAGAAGTGGATCCCTCAGACATTGCTGATGGAAACGTATAGTACATCTGCCTTGAGTTCTGGTAGTCCTTCAAGAAGCTCAACATATGACCCCATGCACTATGGAACAAATACGTGTGCTCCTCTCAAAACCAGAGGTTAAGATCCTAAGCCTTGAGGTGACAGTGTTACGAGATGGGTCGTTGAGCGGGACTAGGCCATGAGAGTACAGTCACCATGAACAGGATGACTGAATTATTCCAAGGAGCCCCAGAGAGCGTTTGGCCTTATTCTACCAAAAGAAGTTTGCAACCAGGCAGAGGTGCCCTTAGAAGTTAACGTGACCATGCTGGCACCTTGATCTTGGACTTCCAGCCTCCAGAACCATAAGAACAAATTTCTGTTGCCTATAAGCCAGCAGTGTTTGGGTACAAGAGAGCCCAAACTCTCTAAGATGTCTAGCCATTCCATTCCCAGGTATGTACCCAAGAGAAAGAAAGCACATGCCCACCCCATATATCCCCAAAACTGTACATGCATGTTCATGGCAATATGATTCATAAGTAAAACTCAAGTATCTGTCTTCTGATGAATCAATAACACAAAGTATATCCATACAATGGGATATCACTCAGCCTTTAAAAGGAATAAGATTCTAATACATGCTATAACATGAATGAATCCTGAAAGTATTATGCTTGCTGACTGAAAGAAGCCAGCCTCCAAAGACTGCACACTGCACAATTCTATTTATATGTAATGTTCAAGACAGGCAAATCTACAGAATGGAAAGCACCTGAAGGGCTGGTAGGGCTAGACTGGGTAGACAAATGGGGAGCAGAGGAGAGAGACTGCTAACAAGTTTCTTTGGAGGTGATGAAAATGTTCTAAAACTTATAATGACCATCATAAAATGATATGCTAACATCACTCAAATGTATACTTTAAATAGGCAAATTTTATGGTAGAGAGATATACCTCAAAAAAGAAAACCAGCAAATTTCCTTAATTCTAACCGATTACAAGGAATCTCATAATGGATAGAGATTAAAGAGTTAATTAAGGGAAGGTGTAGCTTACAACCTCTTACCAATGTCCAAGATATCATTCACTCATTCAAGAAATATTTATTAGGGCTGGGGATTTGGCTTTGTAACTCTGGCATCTGCCTGGCAAGTAAAAGAGAATAAACAAGCAGACACACATCCATACTCTCTACAGCCAGAAAAACAAGCCATTGTTTTTGAGGGAAAAGGCAACAGTGTCCCCACTCTTAGCCAGAACAATGTCCCCACGTAAAAGCCTCACAGTTGCATAGTGTCTGACAGATCAGCACAGAGTTCAAGCCTCCCAGACCTGGGCCTGTGAGCAGTTTTCCTTCTACTGCTAGTGATTCCCTCAGTTGCTCACTCCCTCCTTCTACAGTGGTCACCAGGCCTTGTCTGCAACACACACTGCTCTAGGTACCAGATCCTACAACAAGCTTGCACACAAAATGAATTTCACTTCCTCCCCACACAGTTCATGAGAAACAACCCAGTGGTCTAGTAAAACAAGGAAGGGAAGCTCAACACTGTCTACATTTTGGCCAACACTACCCCCAAAACACACATATGTATTCCTCTGCTGCGATCTGACAACTCACTAAGTCAAAAGCAAAGTTTTTTAATGCCTAAACCCAGAAGGGCCAATGACTCAACCTAATTTCTGAGGTAGAAGGTAGAAAGATAGGTGTTAACTGACTGAAGAAAGTGGAAACCTAACACTTCGGCATCCCAAATCCCTAGAATGCGCTGAGCACTGGAATTAAAGGTCTGCTTCAGGGCTAGGCCATCCTACATCTATATCCCACAACATTTAGCCAAGTAAATGGTCCTTCTTTTGCTCAGCATTATCTCAGGAGTTGTATTTTTCTTTGAACAGGTAAAGCAGAGGTCTGTGAACATCAGACATAGTTTTAAATTGAGGTACAAAGTCTAAGCCCTGGGCCCTTTCCCTCTATTTAGTTTCTGAATGCATGGATCTCTAGACCCTCTGTGTGGATAAAAAAGTCTTCTCTAGGCAACTTCAATGGCTCGAGCAATATTTTCTTACCAGGTTTCTAAGTGAAACAGAATGATCAGTCATCTACATGAGCCCAAGAGTACACACACACACACACACACACACACACACACACACACACAAACTACCAGTTAACTCGCCTTTTTGTTTGGTTTTTTTTGGATTTTTTTCACTACATTGGAAATGGAGCCCAGGGAAATTCTACCACTTAAAACTATATTTGCAGCCTGTTTAGTTTTGATTTTGACAGAGGATCTCACTATGTTGCCCAGCCTGCCCTCCAACTTGTGATCTTCCCGCCTCAATCTTCCAAGTGTCTTAGATTATAGGAATGCACCACTGTGCCCAGAAATGTCATCCTTCATGCAAATACCAGCAGACTTTCAAGCATCATTATATTGCCAAGGAAAGCCTATCACAGGAAAGATAAGAAATATACATGTGTGGGGCCGGGGATATAGCTCAGTGGTTCCGGCGCCTGTCTTGCAAGCGCAAGGACCCGGGTTCGATCCCCGGTAACCACATAACAATACTGGGTGTGGAGACTCACCCCAGCGGCAACCAATACCACATACCAGTGCCGGGCGTGGTGGCTCACTCCTGTAATCCCAGCACTTGGGAGGCAGAGGCAGGAGGATTGCTGTGATGTGAGTTGGAGGCTGAGCTCAGGGCCAGCCTGAACCACAAAGCGAGACCCTGTCTCAAAAAACCTTAAAAAAAAAAAAAAAAGAAATATACATGTGTGTTATAGGAAACCAGGAGCATCAATGTCCCTCCCCAAAATACAACTATCATTAATATCCTTGGAGAAATAAGAAATAACGAGACTATAATCATGAAACCAAAACAAGCAGTTATTAAAAGGGAACATTCAGAAAACAAAATCTCTTACAGGTTAAAAATACACTAACAAATATGAAGACTCAAGAAAGCAAGAAGATAAAGCTGAAAATAATCCCAAAAAAGAGAGAAACAAAAAAGATTATTAAATTATAGAACTAATCCAGGAAATTTAATATCGAAATTATAGGCCTTCCAAAAGAAATGAGAAGTTATAAATTCTCAGCAAAGTAATTCAAGAAAATTTCCCAGAACTAAATCATGGGTATCCCATGGTGGAACGGACCCACAGGTGCCTACGTATCAGCTGAGGTCAATCACGTGCGGCACTACAAAACAAGACGCAGAGATGTTTACACGGGACACCAGAAACCCCAGGGGACAATCACGCTACCTACAAAGGGTTAAAGTCAGAAAGATATCACACTTCTTAACAGTAACCCTCGAATTCAAAGGAAATGCTTTAAGTAGATGCGCGCGCGCGCGCACACACACACACACACACACACACACACACACACGCTCGCGCACAGAAGTTTCCAGCTTAAATTACATACCAAGCCAAAATATCAATAAAAGGTGAATATATCATGAATACTTTTTTCAGATTTACAAAGCCACAAATATTAGCAAAACCTACTATATTGTACACTGAATCAGCCCGAGTTGTAAATGCCAGATTATTTGCCGTCAGCCTCACTGCACTCAAGAGGACAGACTGCATGTTCTTCAACTTGGTACCTGCAGCACACAGCACAAGGGCAGACGGACACAACGGTTACTTAGGAGAGGCACTCCGCCAGCAAGGAGGGGCAGGAGGTGGCATGTCAGGTGAGCAAAGGTCCCAGCACAGCACTCTACAGACAGCGGCAATGTCAGCAAAGGCCTGGGCACCCTCACAATCCGCAATCTGTTGACGACCAAGGGTGTAGTCGATATCTCAAACTGAAGCCAAAAACAAGTGAAGTCACGTTCAAATATTGCAGATATGTGGGTTCGTTTTAGCCACCTCTGGAACAGAGTAACATACAAACAAATAAAAGACAATCTATCTGGGTATAAAGCTGGGAAATACTAAGGCAAACACTGCAATGTGACTAAAAGTCCCTTCACTGCCTGTTGATGCCTGAAGGACATCAACAGAGGAAGCCAGACCAACAGGAGGCACCAGGACCCTGGCAACCCTGCTAAGACTCCCAGGTCTGCAGACAGATTTTTTCACGGCCAGCTGGGACAGTCAGGGCTGAGTAACAGCCCAGGCCCTAAACCTCTCGTACACAGATTTATGGGAGCAGCTTTGCAGACAGAGTCCCCCACCCCACTTCCCCTAGAGTGGCTGCCTGTGTGCACATCTAATTGGATTTCCACAGCCCCATGATGGCTGTGTGGCTGTGGACTGTAGCAGAAGCCACAGTAGTGACAGCAGCAGGGAGATTTCTGAAATAGCAGGCAAGGGCCTGTCTGCTCTGCCTCTTTAGCTAGTAACCCACAGGGACCTGAGCAGTCAAGGAGGATCCTTCCCTTCCCTAAAAAGCAGTGCGGTGCCTCCCAGCCTGCTACACAGTGTGATCTTCCAACAGCGTCCTGTGGCTAAACTCTGCTTCAAGAAAGCTGGTATATCTATATATAGATATATAGATATCCTGGATCTATATCCAAGGTCACTGGGGCATACTGGGTTCCAGCTACCGAAGCCAAGGCCAGGCTGGCACTGCACAGCAGGGAGCCCCACAGGAAACACTGCCTGCTGCTCCCTTCAGAATTCCCAACTCCCACCAGCTCCTTCTCTGCTCACTTCATGAGCACTTTAGCATTTTACACATACAACACCTCCAGGCTGGGCTGCTCAGAACACCAAACCTCCTATGTCACTCCGGGTCCTGAGTCAGAGAACCTCCAAGTTCTCTCTTCTTTATTACATAAAAGGAGTAAAGTGAGGCTCAAGGTGGGGTCTGGTACTACAGAAAGTCTATGCTGTCAGAAAGTGCAAAGTCAGCTACCTACCCACATGTGATCAGGGCATGTTCCCTGGGGAACCAGAGACACAGCTGACACGTCTAAGCAGGCATGTGATGATCCCATGTGCAAGAGTGAGTATATGTGCATGTGTACTAGAGAAAAGGTGTAGGCAAGTGAGGGCACTGTGACCAGGGACATAAGTGTGAGTGCACTGTACAAAGTGGGCATGCATGTATGGGCAGAAGCAGGTGAGTATGGGTGTGAACAAGCACATGTAAGAACATGACAGGCTATGTTAGTGTGATGTGAGTGTGAGGGAAGCAGAGTGTG